>JAVQJG010030566.1:0-21696 GCA_036024015.1 Craterocephalus amniculus
ACTACAAAGCTGTAAAGCTGACAGGGATCATTTAAATAACATCCTTAAGTTGTATAGTTTGTATTGTTTTGAACGCATAACCTTAAACATTAAGAACCAAACACCCGCCTAGATTACAAGTTATCAAATCTCATCAGTTTTAATACTCACTAGTGTTCATTTCCACGCGACAGATCCTCAGAAGTTGTTGACGTCGCTGCACCTGCTGACTCCGGTTGTGAGTTGCTGCTAATGCTAGCTGCTAAGGCACTCAAGAAGTTTGTCATTTTCTGTAACTTCGATAGAAGCTTTTTTGCTTCCCTTTTTTTCCTCCTCTTTTCAGCCCTGCTTGTGTAACTTCTTTTCATCTCCCCTAACTTTTCTCTATTTTGCTCTTTTCTCATCTCTCTCTCACCTTGGCTCACCTGTCTGCACCCGAGTTTCCTATGTTGTCTTCCTGGATGAGATGGACTGATCCAATGTGGTGTAGACTGAAGGGGGGGCCCAGAGACACACACATATGATAGTGCACTGGCATTCGGCTGTGGTTTTATTTTAGCGATCCGATTTTAATTAAAAACACAGTAAATGTGCAGAAATAAGTAATAAGTAATAACTGTATTATTGATTAGTTTTATGGGGCCCTCAGGAATCTTGGGGCCCTAGGCAACCGCCTAGTTTTGCCTAATGGTAAGTCCGCCACTGTTTGTTGCACTGAATTTTATCCACACAACCATGTAGTTTAAGGTAAGATATCAGGTGATGTCAGAGGAAATTTCCCACAGTCCATCCAAAGTGATAAGCCAAGTCACTTCCTGCCCAATATTTTTGCTGTTAAAATGCTGTCTTTGTATCCCTTTTGTGTATTGTGATTATTTGAATCTTTACTATCTGGCTATGTAGCTTTTATTGGACCTAGTAAGGGACAAAGGATGTAAATTAGCATTGCTGTAGCACTTTGTGTTTACATGATTCATGTATATCATAATAATAAATAGTATTATTTTTTATTATATCACATCAAGTTTAATCAAATAGTTTCATATTATGACCCATTGTAATGCACTGTATGACGGCAAAAAATCTGTGAAACAGGGTGCACAGGAAGATTGTAAGAGCAAGACTATATTATGTTTATTGTGTTTGTTTGCACCGTCAGTCTTTTTACTGGTCTTTTACCAGTCTTTTACCTGGAAATGCAATATCATTAACACTAAAATAAGCACCCAGAAGTGTTTAAATTTCTCAGACTTTAGTAAAAAATCATGAAGGTGTCTAAGGGCCAAAGTGACTTTGCTCAGACAATGACAGCAACATGATATTCCTGTAAGCTCCTGCGAGTTTGCGTATGAATGATACTCAGAGGAAGAAACTGAGAAAGAAGATCTGATGGGAAGAACTCAGAGTAGAGTTTCTTCAGGAAGAAGAGTAATCAGTGCATAAGGAGGAAGAAGCCATGGGAAATGATTTCCACTTTTTTTTTTCACCATGAAAAATTTATTTCTTTTCTCTGTACATTGGATAAGCTACAGAGAATTAAACAATTTGGTGGCTGATCCTTAATCCTTGCTGCTCAGGCACTTTCTTTGTTTACATCCATACTTGAGACTCTTTTTTTTTTGTTTGCACGGGCCTTTACACAGTTTTCTATGTTATGATTTTTTTTATTGTTCTTATCATTTATTTTGGTTTTTGGTTTCATTCTACAGCACTTTGGGTAGTTGGAGTTATGGTCAAAATAAGTGATATTGTATTTCTAATTTTCTTAGAGAATCACTGTAATGACAAGATTACTTGCAAAATTATTTAAAAGTTTTTTCATGGCAAATAGCAAAATCAGAATGATCCCAAGCTCCTACCTCAGATGCTCTTTTAATTTGTCAGACTGCAAAAAGATAAGTGATTTCAAACCGACTGAAAGACTTGGTAAAGGCAGTGCATGTTTTTGCGCGTGTGTGTGTTGTTCTCTGGTGTGACACACAGCGCATGATAATAAATTATCAATAGATTTCTACATTTTTCTAGCATATCATGCCTGTGTGTGCCAAACTCTGGACTGAAAAACAATTTCTTGAAAAGACGCTGCTGATAGCTTAATCATATCAGTTCAGGTAAAACATGAAAAACTTCTTTATGGATTCAATGGTGATATTAAAAAGGATCGAATCTCCATTAAATGCTTTATAAGTTTTCCTTGGCAACAACTTCACACGTTCATTCAGTCCACCTTACGGCCATCTCATCCATGCTTCATAAACTTTGACTGCCTCCAAACGACACACTTTGTAAAGGAAATCACCTCTGAGAAAACAGGCGTCGAAAGGATTTTTCCACATAAGTCTGAAGCATCAGCCTCCAGTGAGCTGTCAGACAAATTTAGGCCCATGCAACAAACCTCAGCTTGTTTACTGTTTTCGGTTTATTTCAGGCAAACCGAACAGGTTAGGAAGCCAAAAAGCAGGACCTGCTGCCCAGGTCCATCCACAGCAGGCGGAACCCAGACTGAAATATGGAAGGACAGGGAGCTCGGCGGGGCGCCAGGACTTGCTTTACTGTTTATTTACACTCCTGTTTAACGAGCTTTATGATTCATAAGCCAGCGCTAACGGCCTTTATGGGACCAAATATTTATGTAAGTCAGACCTCAAGTCACAAGTGAGGAAACCTGGACAGACGCACACATTCACATACAACGCTGAAAAGCAAGTGGTCTGTTTTTGCCTGGGAGCCATTTCTCATTCCGAACACGTGGCCCCAAAACACCTCAAAGCAGACAACTGAGATTAGCTGCTGAAAAATGACTAAAGCAAAAACCTGTCTGATGTTTCCATGTCTGTGTGTGAGAGAGAGACAGAGCGACAAACCAAGAAGGAAGAAAAGGGCTTATCTTGAAGTAAAACTCTGGGCAACAACAAAGAAAAGAGGAAGAAAATGTACATTTAAATGTGTTGTTAATGTAAAAGAAGGATGAGCAGAGCATGCAGAGGAGCTGGTTGGGAGTTACGTCAGGCTCTGGCCTTATGGGGAGACGAAAGGGAGAGTGATGGAGTAAAACGCTAAAAGAGTGATGGTGCTGCTGTCTCCCCTGGTGGCTTCATAATTAGCTCAGGAAGCTCTGGTTCCCATTATCACAGTTCATTCCTCTGGATCTCTCTGCTGCACAAGACGATGACACATGTAGTTGTGGATTTAAGCGTTCGGAGCCCTCAGGCCAACGATCTATGGGGCATCTGTTGTATCGCCTTAATCCTTTCCCCAGTTTCAAATGGCTGCTGAGTTGTCAGATCTTGTGAGAGAAACAAGCAACAGGGACCAAGGAAACAAGCCCAAATCAAGGGATGTCACTAATCCACAAAAACACACTGCTGCTAGTTAGCAGAGCAGCTGCAGTTTACAAAGCAATGAGAACCGGATGGAAAACACAGCACAGATATGCACGGATACTGGGAATCTGTGTGCATGAATCATAAATGCATGAGCTTGTTTCAGTTGTAAATATTTATATTTTCAGATTTTCAGATTTTAGTCAGAAATCAAAATCAAAGCATTCAAAGAAATTAAAAAAAAAAACAACAGAAATTCAGACTTGCACATTTTCTTCTTTGTTTTCAGTTGATCAAGCCAAGCCAACTTTATTGAAAAAGCACTTTACTAAGCACTGAGCAAAGTGCTGAATATAAAAGAATAGTCAGAATGGACTTGTGTAGCGCACATCAGTCTAAAAAGATGTAGGAAGTGGCAGAACTCAGAACCAGCCGTAAACTCCTGAGGTGCAAGAACCAACAGAGTTACTAAATGCACCAGGTGGAAAAAGAGAAAAAAGAAAGAGGAAAATAAGAAACCAGACATTTCAAAGTACTTTACAGCCGACTGTAGAAGAAGCATTAAATATAAATACGCACCTACAAAAAACAATTAGCTGTTGAAAAATGAAAAATTAATTTCATAACAGTGTTTAAAATACGTTTCTATACAATCAAAATGATTATAAGATTTAATGTTTTTGATAAAGCAAAATACAATAATAAAAAACAGAAAAATAACTAGATTGAATAATATTGGCAACATTAAGTTGTATAATATTAAAGTGAGTCTGTAAACAATAAATAATTCAACAGTAATGGAACAAAAGAGAAAATTGATGCAAGATAGTCTGATGATCAGTCTTCCAGCTGTTTAGTCACAATGGAAAATTCACTGATGCATAGTATTTACATCATGAAATCTGTTTGTGTTAACATATAGCATCCATACAACAACAACAAACATCTTTTATATTTCAGTGATACCAGTAAGACATTTACAATTCAGCTAAACTGACTGGTAATGTGGAATGTGTTGATTGAGCTGCATTCTTGGAAAAACGTCTCCAGACCATCCTTTATGACCCTTCAAAGCCTTTTATAATCCCTTTATAACCTCTACCTCTTTGTAGCCTTAATCATGATGACCTGGGTCAATTCACTTAGCAACAATTTCCACCTATTATTTCCTATTCAGTTAATTTTTCACCTGGACATGACAAGGGTATATACATAGTAATCAAATTAATATAGTTTTTAAAAAGAAACTAAAAAACCTGCAGCAACGACCTTGCTGTTGAAAAAAGTAAAATTTTATTATACTGGATAGTCCAGAGCTGTCCAAATGGACTTTGTTTCTAACAAAACCCTTGGCCATGTGGCCGAATGTCAGCATAAATTAGTCGTGTAAACTGATCCTGTTCAAGATAAAAGCGGCAGCATAAATAACGGATTTCTTCTTTTCTTCTAATGTTTGCTTTAATAAGTGGAGCATTTCAATGATCAGCGATCAGATGCTGCTCTGGGATTATTCCCTGTGCGCTGTGGCTGCAGCTTTGTGACAAATTTATGTATGCAAGCCAAATTATTTACGTCTCTTTACTGTTACAAGTTCATTTGCCTGTGATAAGCCCTCAAAGAAAATACCTGCGTCTTTTACTGCTACAAATTAAAACTTAACGGGTTAAATATTTCAAACTGTAAAAAAAGATTAAGAAAATAAGTTGTTGTTGTGGAAAAATAGTATCATTTAATGAGGAGTGAATGAGAAATAACATATATCGTGTAGAGAGGACATCCAGTAGTCAGGAATACTTCAGCCAAAGAAAATTTCTTGAGCAATGCTTCATATACCCAGAATTTACAACCGAAACAACCAAATCCTGCCATCCTTGAGGGAAAATGCTCACCCGAGTTAAATATCCTAAACTAAACATTTCATCAGTCTGTCAGTCTGAGTGGTGAGGGTCTCGCCATGCCTCTGTGTCTGAGGATTAGGGGGTCTGTTGGCATACAGGCTCCAGACTAGACTCCTATGGTTATGTGCTCCTTTCTCTCTCTCTCTCTCTCTCTCTCTCTCTCTCTCTCTCTCTCTCTCTCTCTCTCTCGTTCTCAACAAAGCTCAGTTTAGCAGGAGCTGAAACCCCCTTCACCACGAGCCTCCACTGTTGTTCTCTGATATCCACTTCTACTACTCTGTTGTCAGAGTTCCCATCTGATAAATCAGTGGATGCAACTGCCAACAAAAACTGGAATCATGCCTTAGGCAAAAGTCTGACAAATTTTAGTGGAGTATTTTTCCATGTAAGAAACAATCTTCCCAAACAACAATGTTTAAGCCAGAAAGGCAAAGGATAAAGAGGAATTTGTGGGAAAGGGAAAAAGGAAAATTTTATTTGCAAAAAAAAATCTGATTCACATGCAAATTTGATTTTATGTCTTCTTATAATCTTGAGGAATGAACTTTTTCTGAGTCCTCTTCACACTAAAACGTACGAAGAATGGGAAAGAAGCACTTCATCTGGGAGGAAAACCAACAAGAGCCCAAGTTTGTCCAGATCAGCGCCGACCTCCTGACTTCCTGAGACAAAGACACTGGCTTCTATTGAAACTTCTCTTCAGGGTGTTAGTTTTGTGAAATCTCTTGGCAAATCGCAAACAGGAGTTCTCCTTTGCCCTCCTTTTCAATCCACATTTCCCTCTTCACACAAGCAGACAGCCATCATTCAAAACCAGTCCCGTTCCAGTGGCCAAGCCACAAAGGCTGAGCAGCTTCCACTGAAGGAAAAGAGAAATTACACAGAAGGAGTTTTCATTTGTCCAAGGCCACGGTCAACTTTCAAGCACCAGTTTGAATACACCTTTAGTGATGTTCAGGCTTTTTATGAATGTCATTAAGAATTTCTTGAGCTTCACTAAGGGCCAAAGGCCGTACAGGTCAGCTCTTTTCACTCTTCAAAGATGCACCTTTTCTACATTTCCATACTCTATTGGGCATCTCTGAAATGCCAGTTGGCATCAAAGTAACTCATCCACAGTCAATGCACCTGTAAACCCTTTGAAAGAGGTGAACTTTCGATGCACAGATGTTATTTTGTGGCCACTTTCCCATAAAAGGTAAACATGAAAGATTAACGGTATGCTTTGCACTGCAATAAAAAAGCACAGTGTGGATTCTGTTAAGGAAATGAGCTCTGCGACACATCTGCTTTGGCATTTTAAGACCCTTTTTCCCAAATGCATGGAGTCAAGCAACAAAAGAAGGAAACTAGTAGAAGTCTGATGAGGCAAGAGACCCTGCAGGTTTTGCAAAGTATGTTATTTCACAGAAAGTGAAATAGCAGCTTGCTCCGATTCACAATAAAATGTTTTTACTGCACAGATAAAAAGCTATTGATCTCATCATCATTTGTCATGAAAAAAAATACATTTGGGAAAAATGCAGTAGAAGGAAAGTCAAGGTGACAAAGAAGCAACAACATGCACAGCTGAGGGTTTTTTGTCGTATTCCTATTAGTGCACAGTTTGCATCACTGAGTATTTATGCTCAAGTTAAATGTTCACACTCTCTTTTGCTCTAAACGTAGTCTGCATCTGCCAGCTCCATGATGTAATCTCATTCTTTATTCTGTGAGAGATTTATAGTTTATTTAATATACCTGTACCATAACCTCAGTTCACCACCTCATTCCCCAAATATTTTCTTTCAGTTCTTACACATACTTCCAGTTCCTTTCTCTTTCCCAATCTGTCTTTCAGTATCTTTATTTTCCCTCCCCTGTGTGCCGTTTCTTTCCACCACCTCTCCATCAGTCTCTCCAGCAGGTCAGCAGCTTTGTCTTATCAGTGAATCCATCTGAGATCTGCTTCAGATTGCATTTACATCAGCCATCCCTGCTTCAACATTGCTCATATCTCCATTTATGTCACTTTCACTCTAAAAATATACATACATTTTTCTTGAAAGTAGAATTTAGCAAGAAAGCACAAATAAACAAATTAGAAAGGTCTTGAATGCAGTTTAATTACTAGCTGGTGCACCAGCTGACTCCTTTCTATGTGCCATCTGATTTTAATTATAATCAGAAGAAACTTTTATAAATATTTACAGCCCCTATTCCCCTTCTTTCCCCTCTCTAACAGTTTCTCCTCCTCCTGTCTGACTTGTTTTGTTTCCCCCAGTTTGTGATTCATCCCGTCTTATCACTAAACCACATAACTGATAAGTGTAACAGAGCAGCTTTGATTGGTGGCGTTAACAGTGCTCCATCTTCTGACCCCTTACATATTGTAAACCACAACAAACGACTTTTAGGTGAGAGTTATGGTCCACTTAGTGGGAGCAAAAGGTCAGGCTGTGGGACACACAAGCATTTAGAGAAAGTGTTATTACGGGCTTGGCATGTGTTTATCACAGATTTCGTAAAGGGATGGCTGGATTATGCTCTGACAGCTGAGGTGCTTTAGTACCACAGGCAGCTGTGTTTCCACATGTAGGGTCAAATGTCATGTTTCCATCAGCGGCAGTGAGTACTTTTTTAAACAAATGTACAGTAATGTAATGAAAGGCAAATTAGAAATTATTTTCTTAGTGTTTTAAATTTACTGGAACTATTAGAGTTTATTTCTTTAAAATTTTGCTGTCTTGACATTGATAGTGTGTTTTTATATGTGTAACTGTTTTCGCAACTATACTTCACACATCTTCAATAAATCCATATACTATGGTTATCTAAATTCATATAGACACAGTCTTTGCAACCAAGCTTATATCTGAGTATTTTGGATGAAATATCTGTGGTTTGTTGAACTAAAATGTCTTGGTTGCAAGCAGCTGGGTCTACATTGTTTTTTTGTCCAAGACCAAAAGATGGCTTTTTAATGTTATGTTATTATAATGAGATGATCAGATCCATCCATCCAATTTTCTGTACCTCTTAATCCAATTCAAGGTTGTGGGTGGGCTGGAGCGTATCCCGGCAATGATCAGGTGGAAGACCCTGGACAGGTCGCCAGTCCATCGCAGGGCCAACATGCAGAGGGACAAACAACCACTCGCCCACATAAACAGTCCTATGGGGGGATTTAGATTGACCAATCAACCAATGAACCTAACATGCATGTCTTTGGACAGTGGGAGTAAGTTGAAGAACCAGCATGGTGAGAACCAACACATATATACATTGGAAGAACATGCAAACACAAAGAAAGGCCACTTCCAACCAGCTCAAACCAGCAACCCTCTATCTGTCTGCACAGGGCTCTAACCATTGACCGTCTTGCTGTGAGACTGCGGTGCAAACCACCACACCACTGTGCATGTTCAGATTACTTGTGTGCCAGAGCAGATCTAGACATAAAATTGCCTAATGTAGCTGACTTTCCAATGCTGCAGAAAAAAAGAGCAACAAATCTGGATTTCCATAAAACAGATGTCACGGTATTGTTAAATGCATTTAAATCTTTAGTCCCTCTGCATACATCACAGAAATAAAGGCTTGCGGATGTTTTTTTTTCAAATCCTTTGATACAAAATTTGCTTTAGATTTGGACTCTGTGTACTTGTGTGTAATGAAATGAATCCAGTTGTTGTATATCTTAAAAACATGTGAATATAAATGGCATAAATGTATGCATGTCTCATGTCAACAGTGTCTGTTGCATCTCTCGACATCCAGGATTGATCTTACCTCTGTTTCCAAGGGAAAAAGAATATCATTTGAAACAAACAGTCCCTCAGTGACGTCCAATACTTATTTTTACAGCTGCACAGAGCATAAGGGAACATGCATGAGTACCAACACCTCATTTAAACACTGAATCACTGCTTTGCTAAAAGCCCGTCAGAACAAGGTATTTTTCCACTCACAGAGGAGACAATTAAGTTGAGCTGTCATGCAAAGAAAACAGGTGAAGTGACTTCCTATTTCAACACCAGCTGGGGACCATTCAGTCCTTCCAGGCCTCACAGTGATATATAATATTTATCTTAATAATCTACAATTATATACACTAAGTTCTTTCTTTTTTCAAATATCCAACTTTTGGTGTATAATGATGACTGCAGTATAATGGGATTAACACTGCTTATTTGAAATACCTTAACCTTTCATATTTTACAAATGATTATAAAAAACAGATCAATGCTAATAAAGTGATAAAAAATGTATGTGAAAGAGGTTACTTTTAACCCTTTTATTCATTTAATGTATTTTGATATTTTATTCAAAATGATTAATAAAATATGCTGTTCAATTTCTATAACATGAATATTCTTAAAATTATATGGCTGAATCATTTTCTTTTCCTCTTTGTCACAAAATGAATTCTGGTTATTGCAATGTATGTACGTACATGCTTAAATATTATTTGTACAGTAAATGACAGTGTATTGCATGACTCACTGATGTCCCCTGATGCGGCAAAATTACAAACTTTCCATCCCCACCCATGAATGGAAAACAACTGTCAAATAGGTGTCCACTGTAGTGGACACTAAGCATGAAAGGGTCAACTCCAGTATATTACAGCCACATGAAAAAAAAGCCATTTGATGAGTAAACATGCAGTACAAGTGAATTATGTTATGAGAATAAAGCTTGGAAAACACAAAACACTCCAAGATAAATTGAAGTCAAAACCATAACAGACCACACATCTCCCCAGCTGAAAGACATGTTGATTTAGCCTTTGCTCCATCATCTGTCGCGGATGCCATAATCAGAGTTATAAACCTATGCCAATGACCCCGGACACTGCTTTTATGGACAGCCCCGACTATGACTGGCTGAAGTGTCGCCTCTTGTTTGTGGACTTGCAGGTAAGAAAACAGTCAAGCCTGTTTGCTCTGATGGACATTATGAGTAAGGAAAGGTCAGCACCATAAAATCTGACTACTGAAAGGCAAACTAGCCTCTGCAGGATGCATGAAACACCATGTCATGTGTTAGGATCCTTTTGGTGAACATTAATGTGTGTAGAACAGGCAGAGAAAGATAAACAGAGACACAGAGTAAACATAAGGTCCTATCAAATACATACTTCTTTCTTTTAACAGGCTTAATGGTCAGGTTAACAAAGCTCACATCATCTCAGCAGTTTGGGATGAATGTTCGCTTGATTCCTCAACAGCTTTGGATATCATTTGTTACTTGAAGTCAGCTTTACAAGGTCCAACAGCTTTCCAAGATTCTCCACAGAGTGTTATTTTTTTCTTTTACATCAGCCACACATGAAACATGGGGCTCAGACTTGCGTTGTAATATCTGAAGTTGCAACCAGTGGCACTTGTCTATACGGACTTCAAAGACATCTGGCATGTCTTGAATATTTTTTTGTTTGTATTGTAAGACAAAAACAAATTAGAGAACATTTTTGCCACAACTTTAACTTGGGATGCATTATTCTTTCTCACGTTTTCATCTAATAATTTTACATTCAGGAAAAATGAGTGACTTTGGAAGTAATAAATTATGCTTGTCAACAAGTTCTGTGATCATGTAACCGCCCTGAATGGATTTGCTGCTTGTGATCCCCATTTATTTCAACAAGACTTAGTCTGTTTGCATTTGCCAACTTCTCCCAAAAGATGATAGACTCACACTGATGTTTGTTGATGTAAACTTAGATACAGTATAGCCTAAACACAGGTATTGCTAGTAAAGCTGCCAACAGAATAATTTCAGAAAAAACTCATAATATAAAATGAAAAGTCATTTTAGAAGTTAACATTTTTGCTTTTATTGTAAATAATGAACTTTACAATGAATGAATGGGTGATTAATTTTGGTTTCTTGTTTATTAATATTAGATAAATATAAGAACTGTAATGTTGGGCTCAAAATGTCAATGTGACTTACATTTCTCCAGACAATTTCTGCCTCTGGTCATAGTGGGTTTAAAAAAAATCAAGAGTCTAGCCAGGTTTCATAAAAATTGATGTTCACATTGACGAGCTGATGTTATCGGGCTGTAAAATCTGACCTGGGTTTTGATGAGATGAAAGCAGGAAGCAAAAAGAAGCAGTGAGGAAAAAGCGTGGAGTTTATTGGGGTCTTCTCTAATCTTCAGATAAAGGAAGAGTGAGAAGGGGATTGAGTTTGAAAGAGAACATGAGTGAGGGAGCTTCTGATCCACAGCAGTGTTTTTATTAGACACCCGTAAACCTCTGATGATCCCAGGACTGACAAGGCTGCCTATAAACCACCATTTAAGACAATCCAGGAATGTTCTGCGTTGAGACTGAAGCTAGGTAGGTGAAAGGACACCGTCGGGTCTGACAGGTTTATGAGACCCCCAACCCTCTTTAAAACAGACAGGCTTTTAGCCATCTCAGAGGATAGAGAAGATTCTTTCCCTGTTGATCTGAACAGGGAATTCCAGACCTTAGTGAACCAGAACAAGTAGGATCAGGCCTCCTCCGAGTGAATCCAGTGGTCTGAGGAGGACGAGGTGGGGAGGGGGTCTATGATGGAGTCAAGAAGACAGGGGGAATGAGGCTCTGTGTGTTTACTTCCACACATGACTGCACAACATTGTCAGCTTGTCAGGAGTGGTGGAAACGTTGTAGAAGTTTGACACAGCAGCTTTCCCACTGCCTGTTGTTTTTCTAAATAAGCGTGGATTTAGGTAATCTCATTGCTGGTGGCAAAACAAAATCCACCCAGTTTTATTTCATAAAGAAAAAGCTGCGTATATCCACTGTGTCTTTGCATGTATCGGCTGCCAGCATCCAGAAGTGTCTCATCTGTTTTTCTTCTGTTGTTCACACTGACTTCCTCTGTTTACCATAATGGAGAAGGGAAATAATGTTATATCAAAGTGGCCCTAATGGATCTGTTATCTCGATCCGGCCATGATGTAGTGTGTAGTCTACTGGCCCTTCGTTTTTTTAAACTCTCAACTCTGAGTCGTTTAGCACACGCTGCTCATTTATCAATCTCTCACTCAGGCCAATGCTAAACAATCTGTTCAGAGAGACACTGCTGCATCCACTCAGCTCCAAAAACCCAGCCAACGTTCAACTAAAAAGGCTCAACGTTAAGATGGGTATGAAACATCTGGTAAAATATTCTAAAATATTGTCAAATAGGGTTAAACTGCTTACATTTGTCAGCTGATTTAAAACGCACTGCAGCGAATTTAAAGTCTTAAAACAAAAACAGCCTTCACTCCATCATGGAAATGATTTATTTCCCTCTGCAGAAACCCTGGGTTGCTACTTTAGGAGTGGTTTCTACAGAGAGACGTTACCGTGAGGAAACTTGATACTGGAACAATGTCTGCTGTTATTCAGGGAGAGACCACTTACAGCCGCTGCATTCCTGCAGTATCGATAAAGATCACAGGTCACTCATGAAAATGGCTCAGTGAAGAACATTATTGGAAAATCTGGAAAGAGAAAGGATTGTTTGTTTTTTTTCATTTTTGTACAGCTGGACTGTTTCCACACCCTTTACAGAATCTAAACAATAGTGGGCCGAGCTAAACAAATATGTTCTTAGAAACGATCTCAGAACCAATTAGAAAGAGAGATTAAACTTAACTCGTTCATATGTTGGAGTGATGGAGGTTGACTGGAGACACATGATGCAAGTATCTGTGTATTCACATCAATTCACATGTGCATGAACAGTCACGTGTTTTGTGGTGTAACAGACGCTATGGTCCTCTCCTTACTGAGAATGTTAAATACAATGTCTTTCATCTGTCTGTCTTTAATAGCTTAAAACATTTAGAAAAAGAATTTAAAAAGTTTAAATTATGGTTTATTTTAAAAAATGTGTTCATCTTTTTAATTGAGCAAATATTTATCTTTTAGAATTTGCATTCAATTCATTTAGTTTTTTTACTCTTTCCTAAAGATGTTGGATAGCTACTTAAGAAGAAATTCAATTTTTGGCACAAGAAACTGAGAAATATGTATATTCCTAACAAGTTAGCTTAGCAGCTTCCCACCAACATGACACTTGATGCCACTTAGCCAGAAGAATCGTGTGTGTTACAACTAAACTATCCCGCCGTAAACTTGTAATAAGTTACAGTTAGTGCAAAGGAGGATGTTTTATCGCCTCTCATGTGGTGTTGATGTGAGATCACAGAGTTCTCCTCGGTGGAAATAAAGCCTTGGGCTGTTTATTGTCCTGTTAAATCCACATGAGCAAATCAGCAGACAGCAGCAGGCACCAGGTGGCCAGCTGCGGAAACACACATCTCGGCTTACTTCCTAGAAGGATGCTGTTGTTTCAACTTGAGGTGGAAACCTAATTTATACACATAATAAAAAGCTCATGATATCCTGATCGACATGTGCAGCAAGAGCAGACGTGCATGCATACCGCACACTCTGATTTGCTGTTTATCTGCCTTCTTTCAAGATGATATGAAACCAAATTCTTTACTTTTCAGGGAGTTGAAATGGCATGAAGAATCTTATTTAAATTGATGGGAACCACTTTCATTAAAACTGCTCAATTTGGCATTGACAGAATACCTGCTATTGAAATGCATTTCTTGTTTATAGCAGTTGTGTAACTGTGCCTGGAGAGTGGATATACTGGTTGATTTTTTTAATAACCCATACAGCAAAAATAATCATCCAATGTTAAAAGGAGCGACACAGAAAAGTAGTTTGTCATACAAGGGCAAGCCAAAACTGGGCCAGTAATATTTGCATACTATCATATATCTTCTGCTGCTTGACATCAGGGAGTAAGCAACGGTATGAAAATAGATACAGAATCTAATGGATGAAGCTAAACAATATGTCCAAAGGCAGACATGGGCAGGCATGTCTTTGCATTTATGGGAAAATAAAAATGCACAAGAAGAGAAAAAGATAGCTTGACCAAAAAAGGTAGAAGGAGAGTAAATCTCAAAATGGCTTTCACATGTTTGCAAATGTTCTGTAAAGTAAAAGGATGTTGGACGGGTCATAAATGTTAGTCAGTTTGTTTTGCCTTTTGTGTTTTCTGGAAATGGCCATTTTTTTGTGCTTGTTGTTTTTACCACAGTCATTTTGAATCACAACTTGGTTTGCAGCATCCGCCAACTGGCTCCTTTTCTTTGTGCTTATTAATTAATCTAATTAATTATCTAATTAGTTACAGAAAAAATAAACAAATAACACATGCTTAGATAACACTTACCTCTTTTGCTTCTTTCAACTTTATGCATTTACAGTACTTTGTTACAAAAACCAGTCAGTGGGAAATACTGCTCAGGTTGCACTACAGTAGAGATAATCTTTGAAAGCATGTCATAGGTGAAGACCACGTGTTATTCAGCACATATAACTAGTTTTAAATTGTCTATTTGTAAACTTTCTTTAAAGGTACGGTGTGTAAGTAATTTGAGTTTTTTATTAGCGAACTTTCAGTAGTGCTTTCATGAATAAGTATTTTAGAGAAGGATAATCACAATTGTGTGGAAATTAAAGCATTCTCATAGCTCAGAATGAGTTATTTATAACTACATAGGTGGCATTGTACTCAACTGACGGCTACCATGTTTCATTACCTTCTTTGAATGAAAAGCTGAAAGGGACAACCTTGTTAGCCTCACGTTTTAGATGTGAATCCCTGAGTGATGTCGGTGGAGGATGAGAAACATTTGTGTAGCATTTACTGTACCAGATGGAGAAAACTATGAGAGACAGACTTCCGACCGAGGTTGCAGATTTCTGCTAGACAGGTTACATTAGTTAATTTAATCTGACACTGATGTTTGTTTTGGTGTGATGTTAGAAACAGGGCAGGAAGGTCAAGCAGCTACTTTATCTTCCAGTTTAAATCGCTTCATTTTCTGTTATTTGCTATATAAAATGGCAGAGGCGCTGATCTGTTGGCCTACAGTACAGTGGAAAAGCTCTGTTGCAACTGTTTCAGCACAGGATTGTCCTCTTGCAGTGCTGACAAGTCTAACCCTGCTTTGACAGCTTCTATCTTTTCCTTTTTATCTTCTTCACCTTCTCCCTTCATCAGATCATCTCTGAGTCTGCAGGTCATGAAAAACAGTTTGACACGATGATATTAGCTATTAGCAGCTTGGTACCAGGAGCGAATGTTTGTAACTTATTGACATCAGTAAGGAAACAGAACTATACTGTTCTGTTTTGCAAGATGTGCTACGTTTTCACATTTATGACTCTCCACGGCTTTGGTAAGAGCTTAAACAGTGAGTTTGCAAATGGTTGCATACCGCTAGATGGGAGTAATTACACAATGTAAATCTATGTCTGATATTTTATTTTATAGTTTATTTCAAATGCATCTGAAAGGAAGGGTAAGTATTAAATAGTAATATTTTGATATGGATCAATTTTATGTTACACCCAGGGTGTCCAGCTCTGGTCCTCGAGGGCCAAAATCGCGCAGGTTTTCAATGTTTCTCTGCTTCAACTTGTTGGATCCATTTAATTTGAGTCAGAAGCTGGGAATTACTGAAGACCCGTGACTTTGGACAACCCTGTGATGAACTCCTTCTACAGAAGGATGCTCATAATGCATAACTGCATATCATCTCGATGAGCCTGCAATTAAATCAGACAACTGAATGTCATCTGTTGCTAAACATTTACCATCGTCACATGCAGTTAATGAAATATAAACTGAATTTTTTGATGTTCCAAGATGAAAATCAGGAATGATGAAAAACTCCCTGCATTAGGTTGCACAACTCTGACAGAAAAATGTATGATCTGGTATGTTGGTTAATACCACATTTCCTTCTACCTCTGATCTCTGACCCAAACAGTGTGGCCATCAGGCCTATTTGGTGATCATGCTTTTAGCCCCACGGATAGCTGGGGCCATATTTGTTGTTCCTGTGGGGTCAGAGGTGGAGTCTAGCCCTCTTAATGGAAAGCACTCCCCTGAGCTGCCAATCACAGCTTCATGTCTGAGCCAATGACAATGTTCTGTCTCCCCCACTGGAGCTCAAATTAATTTTAACTTAAGAGTGCAGCAAATGGGACAAAGCTGCTCTGGATGATGATGTTATGATGGAGTTCTATCGTGAAGAAGGAGAGGAGGTGCTCCTGGGAATCTGTAGGATGTTTTAGTGAATAATTGTTATGAAAACATACCAGACAGAGCACTTTGAAAATGCCTTCGACACACTAGCTTATATAACACTATCAAAGTGTGCTTAACAGCTTAATAAATATGCATTTTCTGTGTTTTTCATCCCTTGTATTTACCTTATATCAATTTCACTTAACATAAGGCCAAGCTGTACATTTAGTCTGTCATTGGTTATTGGCCAAAACTTAAGCTTTTTATACAGAAAACCATATCCACCATATAGAAGCAATAATAACTGTATAAACTTTAGTGGGGGTCTGGCTGAAAAGGATTATTCACCATGAATTCAGCTCAAACCTAAGAATTCTATTAAGTTTTAATATAGTCTGAAACAAATGTTGGACACACTTCAGGATACATCCGAACCTATGCGTGTACTTCTGTTTCACAACGGATTTATCATCTGTTTAAGGAGGTTAGATTCCCATTGTACACTAAGGATCCGGCTGAGAATACATTAATATCTCAGCAGATTAAGAAGCCAACCAGAACCTAATCTAATAAAATTCTTTGCCAAGTTTTTTCTTTGTAAGATGAAAGCTTCAGTAGGCTACTTACTTAAAATGTAATAATTTTGCAGAAAAACAAGCCAAAACCTAATGTTCTCATGACTTAAAAAAAACATCCCTTCATATTAAAGTAACTCCATAAAAAACAGTCTTTTGGAAAGTACACGTTTCTATTTTTATGAATGAATGACTTGAGCCATATAATAAGAGTTTTGATGAGTTGGTGGTCAGAAAATCTGCAGATGATTGATTTTGGTCGGACTGTGCCGTGAGCTGAAACAGTAAATGGATACTAAGTGAAAAAAGTCAGTAAAGATTCAAACAGAGATGTGGACAGTTTGATGGAGAGTGTTTGTCCAGGGATGATCTATCCATCATCCGACAAAAATCAAACACTGCAGTCTGAACACCAGCCAGGTCAGAGCATGCACCACCCAGCATCACTGCCTGCCATGTGTGTGGCTCAAGGAAATGTGTATTAAATTGTGGACCTCTTCATGCATGTATACCATCTGTGTGTGTACAGTATGTGTGTGTGAATCATATACAATACCTCATATGGAAGTGATTATCTCTAAGTCTGTGTCCAGCTTTTGCTTAAAAAGCCCCTGATGAATGTCAGATAGCATATGTTGTTTTTTTAATTGTCATGAAAAAATAAAAAAGGAAGAGATATTTGTTCTCTATCTTAATTTTATAGATGAGATTAAAGTCCTGGAAATTACTACTCAATGAGCAAAATGCTGCAATTAAGTATTTCAGAACTGAGATTTTTACTATAATTTCACTGACTGAAAACTTCAAAGATCTGATATGACCTCATTTAAACCTTAAGCAAACTGTCCATAGTGCATCATGACGTGTGACATGATTTGGAGATTATGAAATGTAAAAAAACTTCAGCTTCAGAGTTCCACAAAAGAAGAAATAAAGCACAAGATTGAAATAATAAAGTAATAATAATCACATAATAACGATAACAGAGCCATGTTATCATTGCTTATAACTTCTGAAGCCCAGAGAGCACTTACAACAGATCCTGGTCTTTTATCTAGGAGGAAAATTGATGAATGATCTATGACATGGATACACATAAACCATGTGACAAAACAAGATCCTAATCTGGCAGTTTTACATGAACTTGCACAATTGTAAACCAAAATGATCTAAGGAGTTAAACTTGCGCTAAATTTCAGATCTGTCTATTTAATCTGGGCAGACGGAGAAGTCCACCTCTTCTCACCTCTGTCTGTTTAATCTGATTTATGCTTTAGGTCCCATCATGACCGCCATGATGCTGTGAAGTCTGCACTAAATAGGAGAGACATTCGCACCAGAACCAGGAAGAATGTACAACAGATGTACTTTTTCTAATTACATGTTAGTTGGATTATTTAATTTCACAAGGTACCCCTTTCCATAGGATTTCAATGTGCAGGGTTGGTACGGTGCAATTACTTAATGAAACACTGAATCATGTTTGCTGTGACATCAACTCAGATGCTTCATAGCATTTGTATAATCCCTGCTGGCTTACACATATTCATATGAAGGTTATCTGTTACTGAAACATAGTCAGAAAAAAATGTCCTACCCAAGCAAACCAATATATAAACACAATAATGATCTAACATAGTTTACTGGATGAAATTCCAGACTAAAGGAAACTTTACAAAAATGTATCACAATATTTTATCGATTTAATAACTGCTGAGAAATAATGCTTTGTTTTTGTATTGATTGGTTTATTAAAGGAATCATATGTTTGCATAGATTTTAGCCAGGCTCACAAAAATAATTAAATAGTCCATGCTGCTAGAAAAAAAAAGTCCTTACTTTGACTGTCCTTTTTGCAAAAAAGACAAAGTGGATGTTTCTGTTGCGCAGATAGTTAGCTGCTGCTGGGTGGTAATCACAGGGACAGTCTGCAGAGAAGGAAGCTGCTCCAGACAATCATTTATCAAAAGGCCAAAAAACATCATGACACCAAATCCCCACACTGAAGAGGAGGTCTCTGGGTTATGTTTTACTTTCAGAGGGGATGGCAAACGTATGGAGTAACTAAAGAAATAAGGCAACTTCCAAACTGAATCTTTGCTTACAGAAATTTGGAAAACGGTGTTATTCGTTGCATCCTGAAAAAGAACGAGACTGAGACCAACTGGCCCTAAAGAGCAGCTGTCCTCCAGAGCAGCGTCCACTGGGTCCGTGTTCTGAGCTTAGAAAATATTTATCAGCTCAGTCAAATTAATAGTTTTGGACCACTGTGATTCGCCGGGTGTATTGTTTCAGTGCTGCAATCACACAGGCTTCGGGGTGTGTTTCCATAACAATGCATGAGGGTCCAAGAATGAAAGTGTTGATTTAAGTGACCCAAGATGTGTCAGCATGATTGGATTTGTGTGTATTAAAGGTGTGTGTTTGAGTATGTGCCCATCGGTGTGTATGTCCTGCTTCCAGTGGGCTGAGGTAAGCAGGACAAACATTGGCTTTTGTTTATCTAGTATAATTAACACAGCCTGAAATTTAACGGTGGCAATAGGAGAAGCCCAGTCGCTTATTTCATGTCATCACCAATTTTCTTACTTTCATGTCAGGGTCATTTTGGTAAAGGTGCCATTATTTAAATGAGACATGAAGACTGTAGCGCAACCTAAATGAAAGAATTCAGAGTATGACGCACAAGCAAAGCAATGCAAACTTTTTGTGAGGTACTCATCAATGCGCTCATTGTCTGCAGCACTGGTAGTAATGTTTTGCTTTGCTATTGATGTCCACACTGATATATTCTCAATGGAAACTAATCTGCCCTTACACCCCCATACATGCATGCTTCATTTCCAACTGATCTTAGACCTGGACCTGGTAAGCATGCTGGCAGAGTGAATGGAAAATCGAAACAGTAATACTAATACTGAAGAATGAGTTAGCTCGGTTGGGCGGATCGATGCAAATATCAATAGTACTGATGCCAATGCTATATAAGTATCGTTTGATTCCAGCATGGTGAGATTCTTTTTTAGGCGGGGGGTTTGGGGGCAAAAATACCCCAAAACAAAGCAAAAGTTTAAAAAAAAAAACTCAGTTTGAATAAAAGCCAATTAATAGCAGGTTTTGCTTTTGTTTAGATAATTTGAATTGTTGACTTTATTTTTTTCAAACAACTGTGATAAAATATATCAGTTATTTTATGATCATAACCGCTGTCATTAATGATTGTGAAATTTCAAGCAAACCTGATCAGTATCTGCGATACTTGCCCTGGATTAACTTGATATTGGATTTGTGGGTAAATTTGCAGATTCACCCAGGTCTGGTTAGCAAACCTTGAACATTTCTTTCAGTGGCAGTAAAAGAGGTAATAAAAAGGAGGTTGGTGGTTTCAATTTCAACCCAAGTGCTATGAATGACAATAGTAATTAACATTGTTGCTCTTTTGCTGGTTTTAGTTCTTTTTGTTTGTTTTTGGGTTCTGTTTTTAAAGTGTTCCTGTCTGTTTCCCTTTTATCAAATTTGGTTTTAATTTTGGTGTAGGCTTTTAATATTTTCATTTATTCTTTATGGTGTTATATTTTATCTTATTTTAATCTTTTTTTTACTTTGGTCAGCCACGTTGTTATATTTGAGGTGCTTTATAAATAAGGATGGCATGGGTAATAAAACTAGCCAAGTAATTACAAGTGTTAAGTTATACATTAATATTTGGCATACAGTGAATTGTAATAATAATAATAATAATAATAATTATAATAAACAAACAAGAATAAATTTTTTGCCCAAAGAAAAAAGGAAATAACTTTTCTCAAATTGAATTTCTTCCTGTGTGAGCTGCATGATGAAGGGGATTTTTAAATCATGACGCATAGTCTCGGACTGACAGCTAGGAGGAAAACAAAGTATGAGAGGGGAGTAACTGATTGCTTTTTAACATGTAGCAAAGCACAAGTAACCACCAGCGCTATCATCATGCCAACCAAGCTGAAGGAGGAGTAGCCTAGTTGGAAAAAAAAGTTTAATTTGCTCATTAGAAAAAGTTTGGCTCTGTCAAAAAGCAGCCGGGGAATGTCAACAGAGGCAGTAACACTTTGTTTTATTGTGTGAAATGTCTGTTACCGTAAGATACAGTCTCACAGTACAGGAGACATTCCTCTCTGTCCTGTATGTAAAATAAAACAGGGATAAATGGGTTCAGATGAACTGTGTGCTTTATTCACAGTAAAAACAAAAGAAGAATCAACTACAAGCCAGGAGGTTTTAAGGCAGAGATTTCTTGGATGAGTCTCCCCTGGCATTACACATGGCCTGCCACTCTACATATTATAATAGAAATTTGAGCACCATTTTTCATCAGTGGCTGACATAAAGGATTGGGACTGAATTCAAGACCCACTTATTTAAAAATCCCCTTAAAGAAAAACTCACCATGGGAGTTTGTTAGAAAGATTGTGCCTATGACAGACACTTCTAAAGCCAATAACCTATAAGAGCTGGGAATATATGTATATTTAATGTATGCTGGATCAACTACCTGAAATGACCTTCACCAATGATCATCCACCTTTAATTAACTAATTAGCAAGTTGGAACCATTTTGACTATAACACCTCCTTCAAGAAATATCCTAAATTCATTTCAATTTCCAGGGTGACGCATATAAATTATGGAGGCCCAAAATATTCAAAATTGAATAAATATAAATAAGACTTTAAAATAAATACCATTTTGATAAATATAAGGCAAATATATATTATGGCCTTTAATAGTAAAATTAGGGAGTGTTATTGTGAAATATATACATTATTATTCTTTAATATATATTTATTA
>JAVQJG010030588.1:0-10647 GCA_036024015.1 Craterocephalus amniculus
AGGCTGAAGTTAGCTTCCGATTCGCCAAATGCGTAAAGGGCAATTCCACTGAATTATTGACATTTAACCCATTTTAAACATGGTCCTATTAAAAAAATACAATACCTAACCTATCCAAACCTGGACTGAATGTTCTACACAGTCCATAGATTAATAAAAACCTGGTGTAAGATTTGTGAAACCTTTATTCTATTTGTGAAAATGCAAATTAGGCTCATTTCTGTTTACTTTCCTGCACCTAGACCACATTTGAACTGGTCCTGTTGTAAAACTACAGCACTTAGACTCTTCAAACCTGAACTCGAATGTTCTAAACAGTCCATAGATTTATAAAAACTCGGTCTTTGATTTGTGAAACCTTTATTCTATTTGTGAAAATGCAAATTAGCCTAATTTATTCACATTTGTGGCATCTGGACCACATTAGACCTGGTCCTGTTGGAAAACTACAGCACTTAGACTCTTCAAACCTGGACTCACATGTTCTACACAGTCCATAGATTCATAAAAACTTGGTCTCTGATTTGTGAAACCTTTATTCTATTTGTGAAAATGCAAATGCACCTAATTTTGGCATCAAAACCTCAGTGCATTGCTTTATTAAAATGGTAAAAAAAAAAAATCTTATCTTTTTTTATATTATTTATATTTAATGTCAACCAATTACTTTAATCATTCAAGTTATCCAACTAAATAAGGAAATTGCAACTGAGCAATGAGAATAATGAATTTTAGATGATCCACAGAAAAGCAACTATAAACATACCTGTATATAGCCCCTTTTAAAATTATAAATTAAGATGAATTATGAATTATTGCATAAGACTAAAACAAACATAAAACAATAAAATACGGCATCATGAATCATTAAAAGTTTTACAGTAGGCCTACATGTGCAGATCTCAGGGCAAAGTGCAAACATAATAGAAATGGTCATAGTGTAAATAGTTGTTGCATCAAATTGCTGTTTGGTCATGATGGTTCCCGGATGGTTATTGGATATGCATTATCCTTGGCATAAAGGTGTCCTTCAATCTTGAAGTCAGAGTCTACAATACTGTAGTGTTTACCTGCTGGCAGCAGATCAAAAGAGGTGGGTGATATGGGAGTATGGGGTTATTGCAGATGTTGAGACAGCATTTGTTGCAAATATTCTCCAGACCACGAAGCTGTGCTATGATGATCCAACAGCTGTCTGGTCAGCTGTGGTGCAACAGAGGAACAGATGCAGTTGGTCAGGATCCTCTTTGTATTACAGCAATAGGAGGTAGTTCCCGCTGAGTAAGGGACAGATTGAATTTTTATTTATTCCTATTGCTTCTTCGGCAGAGCAATGGCGTTAAATGTGTGTGAAAGCTCATCTGAGATAGGATTTATCATAATAACCAGTATCCATGAAAGTTGACACCAGTTAATCAACAAATGGGAGAAAATTTGTGCATATTAGGAATCTGTGTTGCTGGACTTCATCTCAATTTTGGCAGTAATTTTGGATCCTGATATAGTTTTTTATTTTTTTTAATTTTTTTTTAAATATGTTGACTTTCTTGAGGCAGCCAGGACATGTAACATGATGATGATACCCTATAGACTGTAAAAAGAAAGAAGAAAGTGATACACAAATGAACCATCAAAAGAACTCTATTAACAACTGTCATTTAACAGTAGTTATTATAAACGTCAGCTAGAGGTTGGTGTGGGAACCCTACTTCAAACACTGCAGTACTGTTACATTCATGAATGCCAATTCACATCTTTAGGAAGTCTTACCTTAACCTTTACAGAGATGGAATTAACTTGTCTGCGCTCAGAAGCATCTGAGACCATCACTCAATAAAAATATGTATGCTGGAAAGGATTAGAGTTTAAACAACTGACAATACAATATTTTCTCGTTAAACAACAGTGTTCTACACTAAAACAAGAATGTGTTTCACCTTGAATTAAATTAAACTGTAGGTTTCAGTTTAGCTTTATATGTACAGCACTTATTCGCAACAAAGTAATCTCTGGAAACAAATCAACTCAAGCCAACTCACTCTGATCTAATCAGTGTTCATATGAGCAAATTCCTAAAAACTAATAGCTCAGTTAAGTGTAGTTGGACTTGCTAAGTTGGGTACCTGTTGGACTTTTGTAACTTTATTTCCATCCTCAGTACAAACTGACTTATTTTACAAACATTTAGCATGCCACCTCTTCATATTGTTCATATTGAGCCATATCACCTGGAGCTTCTCTGGTTTCAAAGTCTGTTTGTTTCCATGCAATCAAAGCACTACCTCATTCAGATAATTACTACTACTGAAGTTTGCACCATCAATGCTGTACTGTCACACATCATCCAAGATGGTAAAAGTTTGCATATAATGAAGATAAATGTTGTCTGAAATCATATTTCCTGCGTGTCAGCTTGTTATCATATAATGTTTGTTTTTACCCATGGGTTTGTTTTTACCCATGTGTTATCAAGGCTCCTCAGCTGGAGAAAAACACACAAATCACACACATGTAAGTGCTGGCCTTCAGATTTTTGCTGTGATTACGCTTCATCATGAAGCTCAGCGGTGTGTGTCAGACCTAACAAGAATCCTTGCGACTCCCTGCAGGCAGAACACCGGGCGAACCCTGTACACAAATATGTGGGTGAGTAGGCATTTATTTGCACATCATTTGTTGGATGATTGGAATTTCCATTTTTTGAAAATCTCTTATCTCAGGCAATTTATTATTTATGGCTCTAAAAGACTTTGAATGATTTTAAATAACACATTTAATAGATATTTAGAACTGCCTTTCCCAAACTAATGGGGTCTAAAGATAATTTCAGGCAGTTGACAGTTCATTTGAAAAAGGAAATATAATGTATATTTTTAAATTAAATTCTGAGTTTTTCTTGGAGTTGTCAAATGCATCAATGCAAATAAATTAATCGGTGAAATGAACACTTTTAATTTTCTAGATTAAATTTGCTAGATTAAAAATCCTAATTTGGCATTATATCAGTGAGAGAAGTTGGTTTTGGGCTTTGTTACTGAATCCACTAATACACATTGTTTACATATAGAGAATTACCCCTTTGATAAATCATACAAATAACCATTTAGGGAATCACTGCCCTTAAGCAACACTTAAAAACCGGTCCACATCTCCTAGAAAATCTCGGTTAGTTGAAAATGCTGCAGTAACAGCCAAGACTTTTCCCCTGACTTCTCATTATATTTAGGATAGGATTTAAAATCCTTCTTATCCAACCACATATTTTCTTTTTTAAACGATCAGTTTTGCTGTTTAAAGATGTTTGGGATGCATTAAAACTTGAGTTAAGTTGAAAGCAAATCAGTTTTAGTTAGGGATAGTGGCAGCACTGTAATTTCCTGTGCTTGTATTTATTGCCTGAAATGTTTATTAGTGCGGTGCTGTAAACTGTAAATGAAAAGGTTGCCAAAAATTTCTGTTGTGAGGAGGAAGTGCTTTGAGTTTGTCCAATAATTGACATTTAAAGAAATTAATCTTTTTTTTTTTTTCTACTGAAAGTTGAACAACAAAGAACAAAGTTTCATCTGAAGGCGTAGAGATAGAAAACTATTCGGGTGATAGAAGATAACCAAATTAGTTTGAAACCTCATGTCAGTCACATCTAAAAGAAATCCTCAAAGAGCATTGCAGTGTTGAACTGAGCAGAATAAGTTTTTGATCATAGATCACTTCACATACTGTTGACTAGCTCTTCCATACCTTACCTACTGTGCAGATGTTCAGGGTGACGATAATAAAACTTATGTTTATATTAAAAGAGAGCAATACAATACTTAGATAAGGCTGGATGTGGACATCATATTATTCCTACAGCCAAAATTGTTCAAATGAATGGATTTAATGACATTTCAGTTTGCACAAGTATTATTTAAAGCAAAAAACACATTTTTGCCAGACAACTTCTGGAAAATGTTCATTGTGAAAAGAGGCTATAATTTAATGTATGAATTTAACTTGAAATCTTTGTATGATTGCACAAGAAAAATGTTTTTCTGGTTGAGTTTGTGGCATTAAACTGTAGAATAACATGCATATATACAGTTAACATGAAGCTATAAAATGCATGCTTCAGCTCAGTAAAAATCAGAAAAGGTAAACAGTTTTTTTGCCAGTGAAATGGCCTCGACTTGCAAGTTTGTTCATCCCAATGGATCATATTTGTCTGCATGTTTGTTTTTCTCAGGGTTAGAGGAGTTGGTGATAGTGATCCAAAGTCAGAGGAACTCATTCCATGCCCAGCGTGGAAACCAAAAGAAGGGAGAGATTCTGCTGCAGGCTGCAAATCTTGGACAGGTGATATTTATTTATGCTTGTTTAATGTGTGTTTGTTTCCACACCTGCAGCTTGCATCACTTAAGCTTCTTGTAAACGGGAAAGGATCCAGATTTTTTATTGTCTCGATGCTTGGACTGTTTGCAGTATTGGGTTTAAAATTAATTTCCATATTTTTCACATTGGCAGGATCAGATTGCAGAACTTCATTAAAAAACATGCTGTAAAATGAGAGTAGTGAGATGATTATAGATTAAGGATGTACCAAAGGAGCTGTGTCAGCAAGAATGGTCCAGAAATCCCCATAAGCATGATGCAGACCTGAACCATGGCTTTTTAAAACACAAGCTCAAGCTCAAGCTTTGACCATTTCGTCCAAAAATGTACAGGTGAATGGCTTTTTCCTTTTCGCTGTACTTGAAGCCTAATTATAGTGATGATTTATTATTAAATTTCTTATTTATAAGCACTGTTCTTGGCTGGTAGTCTGTTTTTAGTAATCTGAGGACCAGAATGAAAAATAACCTCTGGCATAACCTCTGGCATAACAATGACACTTTCTTAATGTGTGCTGTTCCTTTAAAACAGATGAATAAAATACAAAATATTTAAAAGAAAATGGAAAACTGGAAAACTTCACTGACACATAAAACTGTTCCTGTAATAAGGAACTCGATTTATTATCCTTTAAGTGGATGCAGCAAATGTACCTTCTACATGAATGCAGTTCTTGATGTTGCTGCACATGGCTTCATTTTCATGAGATTTTTATCATGAATTTCTGCAAACTTTGGAATTATACAGAAAACAACAACTACCAGGATCCATTGTAAACCCCACAAAGTGTTATCCTGTCCAGAGACACCTCCTTTCTGAGGCTGATGACATTTATTTATTTATCACTGTGGTATTTGTTGGTACCATTAGGTGTCATCCTTGCCACAAAGCCTCACTGTCTTTGCCAAAAGAAACCAGGCTTTGGTTATGTTTTCATTTAATTATTTTTTTGTGCTTTCAGGAAAATTAAATGGTTTAGATCTCAATGGAATAAGTGAACAGGTTGTTTATTTTCCTTAGAAAGGAAACATTGTTTTAAAGTGATGGTCGTGTGTGGGTTTCAGATTCTTTGATTTCTTCTAATTAGAATGAAAATGGTATCCTTTAATGAAAAACTGGCAGAAGGCGGTCAGCAGGCGCTCTGCAGAAAGATTTCTAGTATAGTATTTTCAAGTATATGAAAAAACAGATACATCTGGCCACATTGGGAAGAAGTGACAGTTTTTAAAATCTTCATTTCCTTCCACTAAGTAAATTTGCTCCTGTCACGGTCTGATATGATTAATTATATCAGGCTGTGGTCAAGAAAGGAGCTATACAGATCAGAGATCTGCAGTGAAAGACTGGGAAGCATTATTAAATATGGCATTTCTGTGGTTATTTTCTTGTTGAATCATATGTAGTTGGCTGCTTACCAGCTTTATCCTGAGAAACAAGAAAAATAGAAAAGTTTAGCTTTGTGGTAAAAGCGTTTACGATTTTTGCATTATTTAGAGAAGAAAAAGCATCACTGTGTTAATCTGTTTATTTTTATTATGGCACAGCCTCAATTTATTTGGACAGGAAAATGGAAGTTAATTAATATTTAATAAAGTATGAATGTAAACATCAGACTACATTTCAACATTAATTTCCATCAATTGTCCCTCCTAAAATTAATACTTGTAAAAGTATAGTTGCACAAGAACAAAGAGCATTCCACAGGTTTCCACATCAAAACAGTCTTTAAGATTAAGAGTTCTTGGTACTTTGTTTTCCTTTACATGGGGTTTGAATGATGGGGTGGGATCTTACACAACTCTGAAGTATTTAATATCAGTTACAACATCAAGGTCCACCCCTGTGCAGTGGTTTGGTGTTCTGGTAAGCAGCAAGAAGGTTCCTGTTTGGACCTCAGCCTCTCGCATAGAGTTTTTGTATTCGCCCTGTGGGTGTGTGGGTTCTCTCCACCTACTTTGGCTTAAGATGAACTGGATCTCTTCAGTTCTCCTTAGTGAGTCCATGTAAGGGTTTTTTGTCTGTATGTTGGTCCTGATGGGTTTCAGTAACCCTGGAGATAGGGCTGGACAGATAAGGTTAATTAAGCATTTTTTATCTCATAAATCCAGTCTTAATAGCACAACATGATGGATTCAGCTTGAATACAATCTGTATTGAAGATAAAGATTTCAAAAGTAGATTTCAAAAGCTGCATCACGTTTTAGCAGGGTTAGGCTAACCTGCTTATATAACCATTTTATTTACATTCAGCTACGCAGATTTAAGACTACAGGTAGCAAACGGTCCACAGTTTGTGAGACTGAAAGGTTGAGTGTCTGAAATGTTGGTCAGAAACACGGGAGCACCACAACAAACTGTACTCTCACCATTTCTCTTCATACTGAACACCTCAGACTTCTTACCATCGCACTCACACAGGGGGGCTGAGCCGCAAAAAAGCTCATCGTAAACTTTGTAAACTTGGTATCGGCCATAGGCTGTAAAACAGTATTGGCCCTGCTCCACATGGTAGTACAGGACTCTGATGTCCATCTCAATTAAAGGCAGGGTTCAAAAGGTTACAAACTCTCTTTTTCTTCCTTATTTAATTGCTTTCAAAGGGTTTTCCATACAGGCTGCAGCATGTCAAATATTGTTTGATGCTTTGTTTGCAAAGGTTGATAATCCAAATCCTGGCTTAGTCTTTCCAAGGAAAGATTTATTAACTGTATTGTTAAAGGCTCATAATTTGTTAGAAGATGAGCACATTCACTTGTTTTTCAAATATGTTCTTGTACTCCATCTTTAGCGTTGCTATCATCGCGGAGTAATAATTTAGCTGCTGCCTCCCTGCTTTATATGTTTCAAATACAAACAAATAAAATCATCATGTTACATCTTTGGAATTAATGGCCATCAGTCGTTTGTGTGTGTGTAGAAATAGTCATCATCTTTTATGTGCCCATTTGTTAAAGTTATGATCACATTTAATATGATTTTATTTTCCTCATTTTCTTTACATAAAGACCCTGTAAATTATCTCCTATGTGGCATTTATAACGCAACTCTAAATTCTTATAAACCACAAGCCAAAATGGCTTGGCTTGAGCATGGATGCAGTATGAGGCAATTCACTCCTACACTCTGCAACATTTTCAGGAAACTTATACAGCTTTAAAAACAGGCTTGCATGCTCTTTTGTCAACAGAAGTAAAAAGGAGGAAGATACTAAATATTTTGGGAATATATTAAAACTAACTGAATAAACTCTACTTGCTGCCACCTCCAAAGAGATTAGGCGTGATTCAGTTTCATGCTTCAGTCCAGGCTCTACTTTCAGTCATTTCGATGCTGGTTGTTCGTGATAAAATTATTCTGCAGGGTGCACTTGTACAATAGTTTCTGCAAAAAAAAGAAAAGAATCCATGTCACATTTAAGCACACATACAGTAGTTGATAATTTCAGAACAATAAGAATGGAAATGTGTGTTTGGTAGATAATCTCTTTGTTTTAAGTACAGCTTCTTGGCAGCAAATTGTAGCAGGTTTTTACGGAGCTTTTTGTGATGTGTGGAGCAGCATCTTCTTCACCGGGAAAACAAGTCTTGTCAAAAGCTTGGAGGCAATCTCTTTGCAGAGGTACAGTATAAAGATGAGACTCAGCAATTGTGGTAATACCATGTCACTACAGTCTGGAGTGAACTATCCTCCAAGATGACAAAGCATGTGACCAGCATGAGGTGGAGTTGCCGGGCTCTAATGGTGGTCTACAGTTTTCCAAATGCTATCGAGGTTTCTATTCCTTGAATGAATGAATTGTTAAATTACTTGTATGTCTTGTTTACTCATACTTAAATCAAACTGCAACTATCAGGTTCTTTGCTTATATTTGCATGTCATCTTCATAACTATGGTAACTAATCGTGTTATTTTCCATGATCTCGAGTGGAAACATGTAAATGTTAGACAGTAGAGGCTCCAGCAGAGAACCCTGTGGGACTCCACATGACATTTTTATGTGTACTCATTTGTGTGAATGCCAGTATTCTCTACCAGTTAAATATGATTTAATCAAGTTTGGTGCCATGCCAGGGAGACCCACCTCCATTTACTTGCTGATGTACTGTATATCCGAGGTGATCAGCTTTTAGCCAGAGAATAGCAGTGAATTGTCGTTAATGTCGTTAGGGAGTTATTTTGTGACTAGACAGGAAAGAAACTTTGACTTGTGTATTTGATCTATTTTTGGCTGTAAACATTCCATCTGATTGTGTCGGTATTACTCCTATGAACAGCAGTAGGGAAATAAATGAGTGATTTCACACTGTGGAGCTTGACCTGAAAAAGTTGCTGGTCAAGTAGAGTTAAAACTCCACCTGCAGGATGTGAAGGTGGTCTTACTCGACATGACGCTGAGAAGGCCTGACTGTCAAACAGGATGTGAAGGTGGAATTGGCAGATTTGTCAGTGTCAGCATGTATTATTAATCCATGATGTTGTTTCATGCATTATACATGTAAAGATGACAGTCCTGATCACTGCAGCGTTTTGGGTTCTCAGTCTGATGGCTGGGATGGTCTCTGTTGCTTTACTCAAATGCTGAAGCAATATTTTCATTCAACTTTACGTGAATATTTAAATTTTAAAAGCTTTATTCTCATATTCTTTGTATTTCGTTTTAGTGATGGAGGTTTTGACCTTTTTTGTTTTTGCCCCTTGACAAATAAAGACAAGTTATGGAGCCGGAGACCCCTGGGCACAGACATGTTAAAAGACACAGTTGCGGTTGCCAGTTCCCTCCATTTGTGTTTATTTCAGAAGTCTGCCTCATCTTAAGTCACTTTATGGTCATTTTGTGTCACAACTAAATTATTTTGTTTTCTCAGGCTACTGTTTGGCTCATTTTTATATTTTTTTCTGCCATTTTGGGCATCCTTTTCCAGCCATTTTGGATGATTTCATATCTTAGTTTGACAACTTTGGGTCTTGTATTTGGTATCCAATCCAGCAAATCTGTGTCTTGTTTTAATGTGAATTTGAGCAGAATGATAAAGAGGACTGTTAAGACACAAGTTGCCATGAAAGTAGAGCATTTAGTACTCCATGCATGGCTCTAACACTTGTCTTAGTTTTGTACAGGTGGATTCAGAAGTTTAAAGAATTTTAGTCAAATGTAACAGGTTTTAGTGTATCATCGTATATCATTTACTGCTTGTGAGTAGTTATTTCGTGCAAGTTAAGCATTCTGTTGGGACTTTTTATAACTTTGACTTTTTTAAACAACAGTGCGTCCTACTGGTGAAAATCAATTTGTTTCTTAAATATTTGAAAACTAAAAAAAAATTACATTTTCTATTCATGACTTTTTTTTCTTCTTCATATTAATCGGAAGATTAAACTAAGCAATAGGTTGGTTTACAGTTAACAGAATTTGTGACACATAAATATTGTGTTGCAGGACTTTTTATGGGTATTCATAAAAATCCCATTTATTTGTTTCGTGCAGGGAGTTCCAGTTGTTCTCCTCCTCCATGAGGTCTCAGATTATGAAGGAAATTGGAGTATCCTTCCTATACTTCCACGGTGAGTGTTGAGTACATGTGGTTGTAAAAAATGTAAGCAGGATCGTATTTAAGTAGAAAGCTGAGCAATGAATGCAGTCAGTGGGAAAAGTAAAGAATTAAAAATAACTGTTTATCGATCTTTTCAGCCTCACCGCTGCTTATGGTCAATCAGCATCTTGGTTTTTCTTCATAGAAGAGGAAACATCTGTTAGACTGCCTGCTCTGTTAAATGTACTTAACAGATATCCAGTCCATAAGGTGACATTCGCACACACACACACACACACACACGCACACACACCCCTACACACATTTATTCCCCTGACAGCAAAACACTTTTCTGATCAACGCTGGTAGTTTGCTATTTATAAAACAATTTTTAGCAGCTGAAAAATTCGATGGCCATTTGAAATAGCGACTGAGCATCTTTCCCGTTTTGCCATTCACAGGAGTGGTTTTTAGGTAAGCGTCTCCATGACAACGAAGCCTCCATCATTCATCATTATGCCTTCTCTGAAGACCCCAGTTCCTTCGGTTATCCTGATCCTGCAGCAGGCTGGGCTCTCAGTGTACCACTGTACCGCAGGTGTGAGAGCGTTTTCTCTTTTTTGTTCATACATGGTGTTACTGTTTTTTCCCAGATATTTAAACACACACATACACACTGTCAGAGTTAACGTGCTTACGATGCGTTATCAGTATATATAAACATATATATATATATATATATATATAT
>JAVQJG010030593.1:0-10787 GCA_036024015.1 Craterocephalus amniculus
CAAACTTGTAAAACAAGCTGGCAGGCCCTGCCACTGTAAACAATGAAAATATAACTTTCACGCATGCAGTTGTACAAGTGAGGGAAGGCAACGTCGGCAGAATATTTCAGGCTAAGAAAATCTCGATTTTCAAAAAATTAAATCCTCATTAATAGCAAATTCGATTTATCGATAAAATCGATTTATTGCCCAGCCCTAATATCTAGTGTATCTTATTTTATGTACAGTATCTCATTTCATCTTGCCTCATGTCATATATCTCAATTTATCTCTGTCATGTCATAGATCTAATTTTAAGTCATCTCACTTGATCTCATATCTCTCATGTATCTCATTTCATCTTTCTCATCGCATCGCATGTATTTCATTGAATCGATTTATTTAATCTCACATATGTCATTTAATCTATTTCATCTGACCTTTTCTTTCTCATATAATCTCCTTCATTCCATCTCATATATCTTATTTCATAGCTTCCATTCAGCTCAGCTTATGTATCTCTTTTCATCTCTCTCATGTCATGTCAGGTATATCGGTTATGTATATTTTGTATCTCATCCCATCTCATCTCTTTAAGTTAATCTCTCTCATCTGACCTCATCCCATAGATCTTGTTTCAACTCTCTCATCTCACCTCATTTCATTTATCTCATCTCTCCTCTGTCATCTCACCTCATCTTATGTTTATCATTTCACCTCTCTCATCTCATCCCATAAATCCCATTCCAGCTCTTTCATCACACGCATCTTGCATACTGTATCATGTTTCTTGTTTCATCTCTCTCACCTCATGTTTTCTGTCTCATCTCATATATCTTGCAAAGTATACTGTTTAGCATATATCTAATCTCATATTTAAATTAATCTATCATCTCAACGCAACCCATCTCATGTATATCATTTCATGTCTCTCATTTAATTATATATATAAATATACATATATGTATGTATGTATGTGTATGTGTATAAATGTATATATATATATAAATTTATTTTCTTCATTTAGTTTTTTATCTGCCTCATCTCCTCACTTATCTCATTTATCTTCACTTATCACATTTTATTTCTCATCTCTGTCCCATATTTGTCTCGTATCATGTTATTCCCAACCACATGAAACATGGAAGTCTTTCAATCAGAAAAAATGGCAGCACAAAATTATGAAAATTAAAAAGTTGAATTAGCCAATTAACTGGATTTTAACCACTAGCTATATTACAACAAAATGTTAAAATTATTTCCCCAAGACATCCCTTTATGGCCTGTATGTGGCCTCTGGCAAATTAATAGGGGTTAGAAGTAGTTTTAACTGGAGAGCTATAATTAAAAGGGCTTCCTCCATCATTAGTCTCCATGCACAGTGTGGACGTCTACAGTTCAATGCTAAATCAATAACAATAAAACTTCAGTTTTTGTCTCTGGGAAAGAAAACATTGTGATTGAAATATTCCTCTGCAGTGGAGCTGCTCCATGGATGGAGAGCATTTGTCTGACTCTTAGCTGGCCATTCTTTGAGATGACATATTTTCTTTCAGTAGCCTGAATCCTTGGACTCTCTTTGCTTTGTGGTGAGATGCATCATAGTCCTAAACATATCTGAGAATCACAAAACCACCCTCCTGATTGATGGGAGGAGAAAAATGTCTACATTTTCTGTGTCCAATCGTGTATTTACTGTAGAGATAATGACTTCCGTTTCCCCTGGGTCTTCACCTGACATACCCAAAACATCAGGGATTCTTGGTATTGTTAGTTTTCTTCATAATCTTTGTTTGCTTTATTGGACCTGGGAATTGCATCATCACAAACCGGTGATTCATCACTTTCATCCAATCATCCACAGTCCGTGACTGCCTCATGTCTCCTCTGTAACCTTTTTTTCTCCTGTTCAGATTGTAATGATGGTTAACATTTGACTTTCTGGAAATAAATCTTATTTCCTTCAGCTGCTTTCTATAGTCACAAACATTGAATCCTGTATTTTTATTTTATTTTCTTTGTCAAGCATATTATTCTGTTTTCTGTCCTTCATCGGCCTCTATGTTTCGCTGTTACAACTTTTTCATTTTGTTTGTAGCTGACTAGAAACAGCTGACATTTTTTTTGCCAGGCTCTGAGTCGACTTTCCTCCTTAAAGGAGTTTTTATAATTCTTTCCATAGTTTGCACTGATAGCTCTCTTTGTGGGGCCATGTTTCCTGTCAGTCAGCCAGGTGCAGTACCATACACTCTCCTAGGACTGCTGGCTCATTTGCATATTCAGACTTTTACAGGTTCTTGCTGACTTGATTATGACTAATTGCAATAATTTAATTTATCTCTGGAGATTTTACAAGGCAAAAGTGTTCAGGTGTTAAATTAAAGGTGCAATGTGCAAGTTGAAATGCTAAAAACTATTACTTTCTTTCCCCAACATTCTTTTACAATTACCTGATGTGTAGGATGAGCCGATCTCTATTCACCTCAGTAGACTCTATACATAATCGAATAATGTAATTAATAATAAATGTATTTATATGGCATTTTTCACAAATGTGGAAGCACAAAGTGCTACACAGAACAATGCAAAGAAAAGGCAAAGAGAATATAGTTAAAAATGTTTAAAAAAATAGGAAATAGTGTGTGAGAATAATAAAAAGATAAAACCCAATCATGTCCCTCAAAGCTGAAAGTTCTTTGTGAATTTCCAATCTTTCCCTTTGAAAATGGGACTATGTCAGCAAAATAAAAGCACTCCTACCTGGGATTAACATGCTGCATAATGTAGATGGGACCATCTTATATGATCACCATGACTGATGCAGACATGGACATAATGAGGTCTGACTCTCCTTTCGGAGCTCTTCAGGCGAGTCGTGACAGCTCCTGTCATTTTTAGCTTACTGCTTCACCGTATCTGTTGTCTATTATCACTGAATGCAGATTGACTAGATGAAATCAGAAATGGGCTAGGTGTGCATGTGCTGTTGCACGCTGTAATGCAATGCATGGTGAATATGTATGTGAATGCCCCCTATGGGATAAATAAAGTTGCATCTTATCTTCATCTTATATTAATCATCAGTTCAGTTTTATCTCTACGTTCCCTCGGGGATGGGGGGGGGTTGCAGAGAGTTCGACTTGTATTTAATTTCCCTTCAGTCTGTCACTCAGTGAGCAGAGTACAGGAGCTTTTACAGTTGGCTGTCACAACAAACCAATTTGAGGCTCGGTAATTGAGATTTGGCCAAAGAAGCTATAAAAGCCTGCAGGTCCCTGGGGCTCTTTTAGGCCATCGCTTCCTTCACAAACCATCTGGGGCAAACTCGGGAAGGTAACGGGGTGATATAAGCACAAAGGAGAACCCAATAACTCAGCATTTTTCTGCTCTTTCAACATAGTACAGGTGTATGCTATCGGTAAAAGTTATTCAGGAAGTCTTGAGGGGATCAAACAAGCTGACTACAAAGTCTTCCACCACTGAGGGCCAGAATGTTTTTAAAACCTTTATCAAGACATTATGATTAGAATTTTTTATTTATTTAATGGAAGTTCTCCAAAAGAAGAAGCCTTTTTCAATTGAACTTTTACTTGCAGCAGCTTAAAAGCATGGTGTTTCATTATAGACCAGCAGATGGAAAAGGCAACATTTGCTTCCTGCTTTTTATCTTCACCAGCAGTCTGTCAATTAATCCAGAGTGTTTGAGTCTCCACCAGAAAAGCCTCATCATTTATACACTTCTTCCTCACTAGGACTTAAAACAAGCCTGTTCTTGTTGGAGGGATTAATTGGAGTTGCTGCCGATTTAAAACGTACATTTCCTGATTTCTTATTGTTCCTGAACAAAAAGAAAGAAACACACCTTTGAGATGAAATTTTGAAAAACCTTCATGTGATGTAAAAATACCAAAAAAGTGATGTTTTTTTACACATTTGTGATATCATTTCTTCTCCCTCAGTACATAGACGACACCCTGCCTGCAGAGTCGCCGTACCTGTACGGCCTTCATCCCAACGCCGAGATCGGCTTCCTCACGCAGACGTCGGAGAAGCTTTTCCGTACTGTGCTGGAGATGCAGCCCAGGGACGGAGGAGTCGGCGAGGGAGGGGGGACAACCAGAGAAGAGAAGGTAGAGGGGATGTATTGTGTTGGTGCAGTGATGTCAAAAGGTGATGTAGAAGCTGACTGGTACAGGAAGTTGGTAACTTTTACTGCACTTTTTTTTAAAAACATGGCAGCTCTCTGATCCTCTGTGTCTGCCTCTAGCTGTCCTGTTGTACCGTGACTGGCTGCTTTGATCAACCGATTGGCTTTTTTGTGTAAATACCGTATATGTCATTGTTAATCATTTAGCTGAGGAGCGATTAATGGGTCCCCACTGGCACATATTTACCCCAAGGGATTGTTTTTTTGGCGGACCCTTCTCCAACAAAGTAGTTGACAGGTGGTATAGAGGATTTATGCTTCTGCGATGCAGGGCCAGGTCTAGAGAAGTTTTGATGGGGGCCAGGCAGGGGCACTAACTGGGAAAAGGAGGACTGAAATTTGACGTCCTTTATAGATTTTATTAAAAGGTAATTTAAAAAATGTAAAAAAATAAAATAATAAAAAAATATAAAAATCAACCAATGATATATTTTTATCTACAGGTGAGGCTGCTGTTGGACTTCAGAGTTTCTTCATCGTTATATATATGTGACGACTGAAGTTAAACATGATGAATATATATATATATATATATATATATATATATATAAATAGGCTGAAACCAGAGAGCCAGCCTGTCTCTTCCTGTTTCACAGCATGTGATGCAAATATGAACCCGAAGAATGTAAAGTTCTGTACACCAGGTCAGGGTCTCTCCCACTTTAAAAATATTTACACTGAAATGCAAGAACAATGCTCTCTCATGAATATATGATACATCATATGATACATCAGTGAAATATTAAAATATAAGACTCCATGAGATTATGGCTGCCTCTCAGTTAAACACTTTCTATAGCACAACATACTGTAGCACTAACCACCAGTATGATGATGTTTTCATTCATGGATTCACTGGATAATAATATGAAGTTATTATTGTTACTGCCTCAGCATTCATGGGAATAAAATGATAAAAGAATATTCTGATATAATCTTGTGTTGTGAAAGAAGCTTCAAACTGGGTGCTCTCTCATTCAAAGGGGATGTCCGGAGCAGAAATGTGAACTGGTGACAGGTTAGTTCTCTCCAGCAGCACTGAATGTGAAATGGAAGAAGACAGCAGGCGATTTTTTCTGTGCTTCCTAAACACTGAATTGAAAATAATTGTCAGACCAAGTGTTTGGAGCTTCACGGGTACGACTTTGTCCAGGTGTTTTCTGGCTCAGTTCATGTTGAAATGAAGCGTATTTGAGTGTAAAAGCTTAAATAAGTATTCTGACAGAGAGATTGTAGTCCTGCACTCGTCTTCCATGAAACAGGTGTCACTTATGTAATATCACAAAGACGGGTCGGGCTTGCCTGAGTGTTAGCTTTGTTAACAAGCCATTTATGCTTACTGTTGCTTGAAACAAGCTGCAAAATGAAGTTATGCTACGAGATCCTCTTATTACTGTCAGCCACTTTTAAAAAGGGGTTCTGTCACTTTCATGCTTGTGAATGATGATGAATTTAACTGCATCATTTTTCCAACTGGTATGTCCGAGCAGAGAGACTTCCAGCAGCTTCTTCAGTCCATCCCAAACCAAGAGGGAGATAAAGCCCCTCCAGCGTTCCACAGGAAGTAAACTTATCTGCTGGTTATGCTCCATAATAACCCAAACTTGGACAATAAGCTCAGCCCCACATATAGCATGTCATCCACTGGTATTATAGTGAGTAAGTGCCACTTTTTGCTTCCTGAACAGCTTCAGGGAGCATCTGGTTCTGGGATGTTAGCCATCCTGTGGACTCCATGTCAAAAGTCACAGAGAGAGAAAAAGCTGAGTCACTGAACTAGTTTAAAGGATTATCTTTCTTTTTGACACAATCAAACTTCTTCTTTAAACAAACAGGACGTCAGGTTCTCCAAATGGGGGAACTTTGAGGACAGATTGGGCCAAAATGGTCATTTTGGAGACTTCACTTAGACTGCCTGTACTAAAGTGCTTTAATGTTATTCTGCTTCTCTCTATCAGAGATGATGTTCACGTGTACTTAGGTCTGAGAGAAGCTTAAAATTACAGCTGCAGGACACACAGAATCATAACAGTTTTTCCCTTGGAGACAATAATTGCCCTCCTGAATGCAAACATGCACTAACGTACAGCTTATTTAGCTGCTATAACAACCGTGCACTTTATTCCATCATCTCCGGCTCTGCGCTAATGTTTATCCCTTATGTGGCTTTTATGTGATTGCACTTTCAGTCAGAGCTTTTTATCTCATTCGTATTTTACACAGTGACAATGAACCTTGATTTTGAAGACATTTTCATATACACCCTCAACATGTTTATGTATTTTTTATGTTTTTTAAACCTGGAGGTTTTTCATTTGTGCAATGGGCCATCTTCATTCATTCTTCACCACCAACTTTTATACTGGTGTTTATACATCTTAACAGAGTATTCTCTTCAGTATGACAAAGTGTTTCATTATGGGGATACAAATGTCAGAATAGAAAATGAGCACAGTCTTTAAAAGATTAAACATTTCATGAAATGTTTTGTATAGTTTTGATTATTATTTATTTTGATTTATATAGATTTATATTTTGTATATTTTTATCATTTTATTAGTGTTTTTTATTTTTAATTCACAAAAATGTATATCTTTATTTAATTACTTATTTCCATGCTGTTCCATGCTGTCCTGTTGCCATCGCTCAGCATGTTACGAAGTGTGACCTTTATTATTGTTCTCAGAACAGACAAGAGCCCTGCTGAGCCTCAATGAGCCTCACTTTGTATTCAGGCTGTTCAGTAGGAGCCAAAAGCAAATCGGATATTTCAGCTGAAAAATCCATACGTATGATGACCTCATATCCTTTGTTCAGCACCTAATCCTTTGATTGATCGCTCATGCTGCTTGTCTTGGGAAACTGTTGACACACACATTAGCTTTCATCACCTACTCACGGAAATATGATGCGAGCATTGATTAGATTTCCACTGCAAACAAAGATGGCCTTGCAAAATTTGTCTCCATGAATATTTATGAATTTGTGTTTTTCCAACCAACTTTTCAGTTGTCAGTGTAGAAGGGACTGAGTTTATCTGACACACGCGTCCACTTGTTCATCACCTTCCTCATCTTTTTTCATTTTCTCGCTCATCAGGTGCGTGCAACGCTGGAGGACATTCTGGAGAGACTTCCAGACGAGTTCAACATGGCTGAGCTTCTCGGGAAAGCTGAGGAGAGGACTCCCTACCAGGTGGTGGCGCTGCAGGAGTGTGAGCGTATGAACGTCCTCACCGACGAGATCCGACGCTCCCTCCGCGAGCTAAACCTCGGACTCAAGGTCAGGATGCTTTCAGGCGAACAGAGGGGGGCAGGGTTCAAAGGGTGACAGTGATGATGATTTACATTTCTTACGTAACATGATTACAGCTTTGCATGTTTGGATGTTGTGTCAGAGGTTTTTACCAAACTTTTTCTCCATCGATGACATCTAAGAGGTAGAATTTGAGTAACTAATTACTCTGAAAAGTAATTGTTTTATTACTTTTTTAAAAAATGTCCAAATATGTCTCTTTTAATGGAATATTACATCAATCTGCATTTGTTTATTCATAGTAAAAACTGAATGTTAGATTTAATGACTGAAAGGGAAACGTAATGGAAGAACTGTCCGCACTGATCTCGGGCTGCCTGGATGTCGCGGCGTCGTCTCCTTCCTCAGGTCACATGATTCTAAATGTTGTTTCTGCTCATAATGAACGTTTCTGCTAACTTAAAACTCGGATGTCTGTGATTCTACTTTAAAAATTTGTATTTTCTCTGGACGCTCATCTCTGCTGCTTTCGTCTCCTGGTTGTGTGCGTGCGTGCGTGCGTGCGTGCGTGCGTGCGTGCGTGCGTGCGTGCGTGTTGTGTGTAGATTATTTCAATAATCGACAAATCTGTGAATAATTTTTTTCAGATAGTCCTGATTATTTACGTCACCTCTGTGCTTCCTGTTGACGCAGTTCTTTTCCAGGCTCCAATGCATATTTTACCCCATTCTCTTAATTTGCCTCACACACTAAGAGTAGGACAAAAACAGTAGAAGTTGCACAAGATTTTGCAACAAGGCTCTGCGAGTGTTTAGGGCATGTTGGATGGTTATGAACAACTCTACAGCGGTGAATTACCGCCGGCAACCCGTGTCTGAAACTAATGTCTGATTGCTGAAGTGAACTTTGAACTCAGCACCGTTTTCCTTTTCGGCACCACCTCACACACCAGCAACTGGAATCAACCTGCTGGCTGTTTTTAAAGCTCATTATTTTGATTCATCAACAAACCAAAAGAACATTGTTTTAGGAATAAAAGGGGAAGAGAGAAAGGGATAGAACAAGAGATAAGGCAAGAGTCCACATCCGACTGACTTTCACTGGCTGGAGAGGTCTCAGAGAAGAGACAGGATGAAGATGGATGCTGGATTAGATGTCGTTGTTGGGGGAATGGGTTCAGTTTAATATATATCAACCAAAATGAACCCCAACTCACATGTGGTGGGTGTTCACTTCAAGCCCTGGTGCTCAGTTACAGAACCGTTCAGCCGGAGAGGTAATGATCTCTCACATGTGATCGATAGAATGAATCCAGCCACATTCCAAAGTGTTGCTCACTTTTGAGCTGATAGAAAGTGACCTCAAAACAAGTATTTGGAGGATAGCTTGTGTTTCATTCCTTTGGGGTTTTCAGATCCTCTTAGTCATCAGGCTTAGTGCCAACGGCTAAATGTCTTTAATTCTAGACAAGTCAACTATCTAAAAAATAAAATCCCCCCTTTTCCTGCTCACCTATGACTTGTGCACGCTGCTGCATTAGTATCCGATAGCCAGAGCTGTTTGTCTGACAGAGGCAGAGTGATTCAGAATTCTGGCTTATAGAAGAAATGAGACGTCTGAGCTCAGTGTGTCAAGTCTGACTGACTCTTCTGTTAACAGCAAACAAAAAGAGGGAGAGGAAAATGTGTCAGCATGTTTGTCGGGAGTTATGGGCCTTCGATCTCCCTGCTCTGCAAGCCTCAATAAAGTCGCTCAGTGATTTAAAAGCCATGTAGACTATTGTACCAGCAAATGGAATCATATTTCGTCTTTATAGTGGAATAAATAGGCACTATGAGAATGTTAGCCTTGGTGAGAAGGTGCAGTGCTATTACTGGTCCTATGCTTGGACTGATGGATCAGGATTTTCAGCGTTGAAAAGTGACAGGATCAGAGTAAATGTAGATACATTTACAAAACCTTTTTTTTTCCTCTTAAAGAATTCCTATAACTGCCACATATGGGTATCTATGCTTCAGCTGGTGAAGGACACCTCTGTTTTCACTCACTCCATCTTGTCTGTTCTTGCCCTCATGTTAATGCATGTCACAGTTGTATCTTATGGCTCATTACCAATCGACACCTCCTGCACCCAAGAGGTGTTCCCAATTAGCTGCAAAGACTAACAGGAAGGCATGCACTGAACCCCTCATGCTTCCTAAAATGGAGATTCCCAAACCAAATTAGGCTTTTTATACAAATAGAGCCAGCTCCTTCAGTGCTGAGAGCAGGTGTGCTGCTTAAATATCTAGTTCTAGATGAATAGAGAGTCATTGGAGGCCAGTGGGTTCAGCAGATTTTTCTTGTCGCGGGCCGAGGAACAGGGTCCGCTAAAACAGATACCGGGCGCTGCTGGAGGGGTGGAGACAGGAGGGCAGTATTAAAAGTCCATTAAAAGCTTTATTAAAAAGCTAAAAATAATAAAATGTCCAATAAAAAAAAGGAGGGTGATTAAAAAGGCTGTTGGTGGGTCCTGGCGGCCTCCGCTCCAGCGGCTTCTCTTTCCTCCCGGGGCCGGTCGGTCGCGCCTCCAGCGGCCGCCTCGGGCCATAGGCCGTTCCCCCCGGGGTCGCCGCACGTTCGGCCGCCTCTTGTCCTCGTCTCCAAATCATGGTCGTCATCGTTGTTCTGGACACACTGGATCCGGCTCACGCCGTCATCATCGTCATCATCGTCATCATCATCATCATCATGGTAGTGGTGGTGGCCAGCCGGCCAGCCAGCCGAGGGTCGGCCGGGAGGCCAGCAACCCTCCCGCACTGCTTCTCACCCTCGGCTGCCGTGTCTCAGTCTGTGCCCTTCCTCCCTCCTGCTGCCTGCACACCGGCTTAAATGTGTCCTTAATTGGCAGGGGAGGAGTCCTTCCACAGGTGCTGCCAATCAGTTCGTTAAAAGTCCCACTAAAAAACATGCAATAAAAACAGATAAAAACCACACTAAAACCATGCTAAAACCAAGGTAGTGGGACACAGTCCAGTTTCTGGCAGCTTTTTCACCTTGTGACATTAACGGCTAAAAACCGCGGTTGTGCTACGCTAGGCCTCGTTTTCCCGTATATCTGGCACCTGTCCATCAAAAGTACACGCCCACGATTAATGAGTAACTTTAGGATTAAATAACATCTAAATGGAGGCACTAGAATTTTTTTTCATTCCCCCCACAGTTAACATGAAGGTAAACCTGACATTTTAATCCTAAAATGATTTTTTGAACCAGGCTGTAAACATGTTTAATTCTGCTGTAAAGTTGGCCTTTTTAACATGGGAGCCAATGGGAAATTGCTCTGTTTTGCAGCCAGCACCTAGCG
>JAVQJG010030608.1:0-16548 GCA_036024015.1 Craterocephalus amniculus
ATAGATACATAGATAGATACATAGATACATAGATAGATATTTCGGTGTATCTAATAATTTGCCAATTCAGATGTTTTTACAACATGCTTATGTTGGGGTATTCAGTGTTTTCAATAAAATTATGCTGTTTTAACTGAACAAATTAAACATTGAAGTTAAAAAAGTCAGTCTGCTCTCTGCTGCTCAAACAATCACATTCAGTCATCCAGGAAGTAATTACACATTATTAACCGATAATGTGTCTTTTTTTAAATCAGAGCAAGAAATATTGTCAAGCTGATACTTTAATGAATAAAACTGTATATGAAACCTTTCCAAGCCAAAGCAAGTATTAATGGATTTCTAGGGAAAAAAAGTTAACTGGCAGCTCTGTCTCTTGTACAGCAGGCTGTTGGACCACAGACACAGTTTTTCACGCTGCAGTTCTTCATGCTGTGACACATTGTGCACTTAACCAGAAATCGCAGCCCTGCAATGGGACTCCCATGGATCCTATCATTTCACCCTACTACTTACCCAGCCCTTTGCCAGTCCACTGTAATTAATTTTAGAGAGATTTGCTGAAATCCCACAGGATCACTTGAGTTAAGTTAGAGCAGCTATTTCTCTGACTGCCTGTCTGCCAGACTCGGATGACTTACAGTACATGATGTTTTTTTTAAAGCAATCTGATCTCTGGGTTCCCTTTTTTCTCCATATTGCTCTTGACTCTATTTCATCTGCAGTCATCCAATGAGAGCAGCAGTGACCTGGTGATCTCTTGTTATACACGCTGACCTAAAATGATATGTAACACATGAGAATAGACTTCTGATCCTGATACCACTCCTTTTTAATCTCACTTTAGAGAATATATATACTTTGCAATCGCAAACAAGCTTATGAAGATTTTTCTAATGTATTCGCTGATACTCATTGTTATTCTTTGGATAAGATGGTTGGATAATGCAAACATAAACAGGTCAAATTTGGACATAGCATAAGGGAGAGATCTTCATAGGACCTGAGGCTAAACAACCAAGAAGATGAAGGAACACAGTGTTTCACTACTACAGGATAAATGTCCTCCTCTTGGTGATTCAAACAAAGAGACAGGAAATTAAATTTATCCAATTTAGGATGTTTGTTTTCTGTTTCCTAGCAACATAATTCTGCTGAAAGTATTATTGTGATGCTCTGTGATGTAATGGGTCTGAAGCTGTGCTAACAGACATAAAAATGTCCTTCCGGGCAATAGTGATCATTCCAGTATTTTATGACTTTGTGAAGCACTGATGTGATGCATTGATACACTACCTTAGGGAAAAGAGAAAAACAACATATAAACACATACACACTTCATTAGACGTTACATTATGAATTATTCAATTATTTCTACTATACAAAATTATAAGTCAGTGTAAGTGGAAAATAATCATACATAGTGGAATATCATGCAAACAATTAAAGATGATTCTGACTTTTAATCTTTTACTGAACCCTTTTAAATTTAAAAATATCTGCTTTAAAGCAGGACATTAGACACTGAGTATTTGACTTTGTAATGGGTGAACAGACCTCTGTTGCTGCAGATTTTGCCGTCTGGAGATGTGCATCTCCGCTTGCTTTCCCATGGGCTGATGTCACACTGGAACTCACATTTATCTCCATGCCAACCAGCAGCACAGTAACAGTTTCCGCAGTAACACTGACCATGGCCTGGGAGCACATTCAAGACACAGAAAATCCTTTCTCATTTCAAAGTCTTTTTATTTTTAGAATATGTTTCATCTGCTGTACTCAGGATTAAATACTTCAAGAGAAAATTAGGCAATGCCTGTAATTCCTCTGTATACTTAATCAACATTGGCTTAGCATCACTTTTCTTGTCTTTTCAGGTTCAACATACAAACAAAACACTTTGATCCCACTGCAAAGTGTATATGCTTTGTCTTTTACTGTATACCTTACTAAGTTATGCTCATATAAGTGTATATCTGTTTGTGTTGGAGCTAAAAGCTGAACTAACCCAGACCATTTTGCCTTCACCTCTGACTTAGTCGGACCAAGTCAGAAGAGTGTCATATATAATAAACAGGGGCACATACAATTAACTATTTTTTTAAAATCTGCATAGCTTGGATTTTTTGTCTTCCTCAGTTCAAGCAGCATGTATTACATCTTTTAATGGATCACAATTCTTAATCTAACTAAAACACTTTCCTTTTTGAAGGTTGGATCAGATACATGTTTTTCCAAGGTGAGGTTCAAGCTCTGGAGCTCCAAATACAAAAATGTTCTCACTCTAATATATATTCTAGTGTTGGACTTAAGATAGCTGTCTTCAAAAGCAAAACATGTCTGCTTTTCTAATAAATAACTAGTAATGTCTGGAAGGTGTTTTTTACATGTTACAACTCTTTAATTCTTAACATGTAAGTCAGTGCAGCCTGAAGGGCCAAACAAAACAATTCCAAAAAGATGAGCTGATATCAGCTACAGCAAAACATCAGTCTTTTCTTCAGACTAAAAGCAACCAGAAGTCCAGACTGGAACAAACTTAGTTACTCGGTCTGATCCTTGTATGTGTGCAAATCATGTGCTCAAGTTCAAGTTATTTAGTTACCCTAAACTCTTATACAGACTTAATCAATATTAATCTGCAAAATTGAAAATAATAAAAGAGTACGGTTGGGCAGTAGTCTTTAACCTAAGCCTATTTTGCTCAAAATTGCATTCTTTTAGGGAAATGACTATATCTCTGAAACACAAGGTGCAGCTGAACACTGTTGATGTCATATTAAAGGGAACATTTGTGAGATTTGACAAAATGTGTAAATAACAGTTTGTAAGTTGTTATCACATAAAATAAGTTGGTTAATACTGTATGTTAAACCAAGGATAAATAGTTCTTGAATAAGAATATGTTAAACAAAAAAGATATGAGGAACAATTGTCAACATACCTCCACAAACCTCTCCTGTGTCTTCATCCAGACATTCACTGTCATCGCACTCACAGAAGCGTCCGGTCACCAAACCCCTGCCATCTTTGTTGTCACACATGCAGCTACCACAGTGGCAGGTGCCTGTGAAAAATGCCAGCTTCAGGCACAGTTTAAGCTTATCAGTTGGAAAAGGTCAACATTCATGGGCATGTGTTCATCTTTACAGAAAGTGGCTGCTCACATATTTGAGGATGAGGCAGTGTTTTAATTCAATGCACCATACGGCCATGAGTCTAGCTGGTTTGCAGCTGTGCATCAGGCTGTTTGTGCAATGAATCTGCTGACAGGTCTGAGCTGGTGTTTGACAACTAAACATGGTGGTGCTGTGTTTGTGTGTGTGTGCTGGGGCTTTTTTAATCATGTGTTAAAGAAGCAAAAGCCTCGACAGCCACATGGTGCGAATACATTTGCAATTCTACAAATTTGATGAAGCCCTAAACTGCACATTACATACTTCTGCACACATTTATATTCATATGCACAGACCCATGAAGACATGTTTATCTCTCATGTAGCTGGAGGCATTACAGGCGAGGAGTAAGGTTAAGCTCAGGTGTGAGAGGGGCCGTCAGTGTGTGAAAAACAGCTCTAACCTTGACCTGACCTCACAGTGGGCATCTTTAATGTGACACGCACACTAGGAATAACATAGACTGTATGGTGACATGTAAGATTAAAGGCCAAATTCAATAATAAGTTCTTATGCATATGATTTACTCATTCATCTTTTCTTCATCAGTGAGGAAGAGGTGATTTGTATACTGGAAAATGTTATGAAAATGTTGGATAATGGACAGAAAAACAAGAAAGATCTTGCTGTGCAAAAATCCTGGAACCACCCCTCATTTCTTTTTCTATTACCAGGAGCATGGATCAGACTAACTGAGTTATTGAAATGTGCTAACATAAATCAAAATGAGGTATATAAAGGCAAATAAACAACATTTATATAATCTCAGAAGTTTGAAAGTCAGCATTTGGTTTGATCACATTAATCATTAAATAAGTCTGAACCATCTCAGACAAACTATCATTTCTTTAAGCAGTCTTCAGGAATAGTTTTCTATAGTAACTATTAGTGGGTATTTAAAAGCTTTTCTTATGATGTTGCCGCTTTGTTCCCCCCTATTTATCCATCAAGATGATACCACATTGTCCTGAGGCTTACAGACCTGAGAACCTTTTCTGGATATTTTCTGTAAAAACAAATCACTTACAGATAATAAGGACTATACAACTTCTTTTGCTCTCCATTTGTCCAGTTTCCTCAATTTTTATCTCCAGTTTTCAGGTAATAGCTTTTTATAGGGTCATCTTGCTGGTAAAAACTGTTGGCTGGCACCTTCACACCTGAACAATTCACAGGTAAGCTTTAGGTACCTTATAAATAACAAAGATAACATGCTTGTGAAAATGAGTAAAGACAAAACCAGAACTTGTAAATTATAGATCAACCAATTATCAGCCTGGCTGATTTTGGCTCCAATATTTAGCATTTCAACGTTTACCGCATGGACCTTTTTAATATTTCAGACGACTGATGGTAGATCCATTATAAGCAGGATTATTTTGAGCATGAATATAAATTGAAGTTTCTTTAAAAATAACATATTTGAACAATTCTTATAGGGTAATGGGATAATTATTTTACTGAATAGTTACTTTTACTTGGTTAAACTAACAGTTAGTTTGGTAAAAGTGACCTGTAACTATAATTGATCGCTTTTTTTAAATAACATGTTCAACACTTTCAGTGGCTAAGCAAGCTAACTTAGTTTACGTGTGAGGCATGTTTAATCAGTTGAGTTTCATTTTTAACTCAAATGAAGATGGGCTCTATTAACCTCCATGATTTCTAAAGATGGGTATTGGGTCTGAGAAGAGCATATTGATCAATCCCCTTTGGAAATAAGGGGAAACAAAGTTAATGCCCAAAGAAAACCTTTCAAAGACATTCTGAAAGTCTGGAGAATTATTTATCAGGACCAAATGAAAAGATTACAAGAAAGTTTTTTTCTGTGTAAGCAAAACATTTCCATTAGGGAGGTATCAGGACTTTTGCACAATACTGCAAATATTGTGTGCATATTTTCTACCATGTATTTATCAATTCTGTTAATTTTTACTTTTAATGGGTGACAAGTTATGTCGACAGAAGCCACACTGCAAAAATGTATCAACTGCCGATTTGCATTTTAAACTACTTTTATTTAACGTATTAGCAGTGCATTTAATTCCACTAAAATATAACTGTATCACAATGTATCACAATATTTGAAAATTAGATGTTTCTTTCATTTCTACTCTATATTATTGATGAGTGTACACCTGTGACTGTCTCAGCTTTTTGTTAATGCTTGACTGCATTTCTGTGCAGCTGTGTAAAACAGACTCACTGAGTGAATCGTGTCGAGTGATGCTTGTACCTCTGTTGGAGCAGACCACGCCCTGATGGTTTTTGCAGAGCTCCCTGCTCTTCTTGCTCGACAGGCTGCACTCCTCCTGGAACTGGCAAGCATCTCCAAACCAGCCTTCATCGCACTCACACATCCCACAGTCACAGTAGCCGCGGTCTAAAGGGAAACACACCACATGCTGTTTATCAGAGCCGGGAATCCTGCCCATTTCTACTTGCTTTACTTCAACCCCATTAACACAAGGATGTAAGTGTTATTTTGAATGGGTAGGATGACATTCCACAGCTTGAAGGGCAAGGAGTGTTTAAATTGTGGCATTAAACTCATTTTAAACATGGAAATGTATCAATGGATGTAACATTTTGTTTGCATTACAAACATTTTGTTAAAAAAGTTAAAAAAGGTCAGTATTGCATGTTAACATCCCACATTAGTTACTCAGTGAAAACATTGTTCATCAGAAGTACAACCAAAACACTGTCACTATTTCTCATCATTCTGATGGCCACAGTGGTCAATGAGAAGAACGGGAAGAACCATTTGATGCAAATGAAGGCTGTTGACAAGTTCTTACAAATGCTGCTCTCATTGCCTTTAGCAGCGAGGAGCCTTGCATGTCATGCTCAATCATTCTCCTGACTCGTTCGTCATGTAAATGTGGTGTCCTTTTCAAGGGCTATCCATCAGTCATTAACAGCATGCAAGTCCCCAGTCTCTCCTCATTATCGATACATCTCAGGGGGACACTTGGCGACATGTTCAAAGAAAAGAAGAATATGGGAAATGTACTATTAAAGATAGCAACAACACAAATATAAAAATGAGTTTGAGTTTCAAAACATTACCTGTAAAAACTGATAAAGATTACTGGCTTACTTATTGGAATATTTAAACCCTGTGCAGCCATTGTGAGATTGCTCATAATCTGCATACAATATTTCCTCAGTTCAGCCGTGATCCAGCGATAAGTGACACATGAATTATTGCTGCCTTAATATATTCACTGTGGACAGCATTTCCATTGCTCTGTGATTATCTTTGGATTCTTTTTTCAACCTGCAATTGCTACAGACTTACTTGTGGAGATGTCTTTTTGCATTTACCATGTCATTTTTACGGATGGGACTGTGCACACGATAGTTATAAGACAAAATTGGATATTATAAAGTTACTGCCACCCACCAGCTTTCATTAATCTCCACTTGACAATTACTTTAACATATAAAACGGCCCTCTTTGTCTGCTGGGCCAAAACTTATGTGGGTGGATAGATTCCTGTCTGTCGACAGTTTATCTTTTTTGGTGCTTCCTGAGCAGTATTTCACCATGGTATGATGCTGTCAGGGTCCTTCCCACACAAGCCAGTCACATAATGATGAGTGAACCAATAACATCCATTGAGGGTTGGTATGGTTGCATATATGCAAGCATCAATGATAATAGTAAAACACAGTCATTTAATAATATGTACTCCATGAAAATATTTTCCTTTATACAAAACACACATCTGAGATAAACCTACTACTACTACTACTACTACCGTCATTTAGCAGACGCTTTTATCCAAAGCGACGTACATTTGAGAGAACAACCTGTTCATAATGTCAAAATTGCAAAGCTAGACATATTATAAATACTTAGAATCTAAATCATCCCCCAAGCTGCTTCTGTTCTTATGTGTAACCAACAATTGGTATTTAATCTCCAAATGACACCCCCCCCCCCCCCCCTGCTTTTTTGTTCTGCTTGTGTTCTTCATAACATGATACCCATTTTAGTGAGTAATTATTTCTCCCTGCTTCCCCTCCCTGTGGGTTGTGGAGCATGAAACAACAGCACATCAGCCTGTGTTATGTGGAGAAAGATCAAGAAGACACCTGTCTCAGGTAATAACTCATCCACCGGGGATGCTGTTCAAAAAGCAATGAATCCCAGCTTTCATCCTTCTAGCTTTTGCAATATTGTAGGCATTCAATGGGCTCTAGACTATGTACCAAAGACATTTTAGCCCAGTGAAAAGATCATACACCAGTTATACAACTGAAGGAGTTTGATTTGGAAAAGTGTTTTTGAAACTTCATATGACATGACATAACATGAAAGCGAGTTGGGTGGGGTTTCCTCTGGCTTTAACAGAGGACACACAGGCAGAGTCAAGGAGGAAAACATTGGCTATGAAAGCCTGAAGCCTATAAGAAAATGGAGGGGAGGACAGAGGGTTAGCAAGGCTAAAGTGTGTTCTGACAAAGCCCAACACCAGCTATCCATCAGGGAAATGGTTTTTCGCTCTTAGACTTGCACCTCTCTATTTGAACTGCTCCTTTGAGATTAAGTGAGAAGGACACACATGTGATAAAGTCTACCAGCATCAAAATGTTAGTGAGGTAGTAGTTGGTATCAGAAGAGAAAAGTTGACACACTGATTATTTTATGTGCAATTATATTGCAATTAATTGTCTTTGGAGATGCAAATTCACTTATATGTAACTATAAATTTAAATAACTGTCATTATTTTCACATCAGGGTTTAACAGTTGATATTGTTAGCTGTTTCAGTTCAAAGCAGTCTTGTAAAAGGAATTACTAGCAAGTGTGTTTTATGGTGTATCTCTGGAGGTCACTTATCCTTGGTAAAAACGTAAACCTAGCCTCTTTCCCTCCATCTGGAAGTTAATTCAAGCTGATTCATGCATGCAAAGAGCATACCAAAGTCCAAAGGTTTGCTGCTACATGTTTTTCTAAAGGGCAGTGTGAAGTATACTTTACTTGAAAACATTTCCATGGTTTCACACATTTCAAAGAATACAAAAATGGCATTTATCGATCTAATTAGGCTATTTAATTTGTTCATAGATATCTATATCTACTTTTAAAGCTTGTTCATTGCCAAAATGGTTTAGACTAGATGAAAACTAATAGTGACAATGATGGGAGAATGGCAAAGTTGTGGTTTGCTCTCAGGGTCCCAAAGCTGAGAAACAACATATAATAACTTTGTGCTCCAGCCATATGTCATATGACAGCAGCTTTTTGCTTTACAGTGCTATCACATGCCAGCAATTGGATATAAACAAACTGGCTGTTTTGAAAATGCACAGAAACACAAGAAGATTTACAGTATTGGAGGAAGAGAGGAAAAGCAAAGAAGGTGACGGATAAAGAGATAATCCTGAGCCATCGGGCTAGCTTCGACTCGCTGGGGAGAGACGGATGCTGAATACTGCCTTCATTAGGGGACGGCAAGGTGCAAAAAATATCCCAAAAATTTGTTGTGCTGCTTTAAACATGTGATATGAAGAAATGAGTTCAATAATAATTTGATACAAAAGTTCTATCCATGCAAGGCCGAGCCTTGAAGCAATGCTGAACTCCAATGCAGGGATGGAGGCACACAACAAATTAAATTAAGTTGATGAGACAAAATGTTCAATTTTTAAGGTTCATATCTCTACAGTGACATGAAAACCAAAGTAAATGTAAGAATAGTGTTCCTATGCTTGTTCCTTTGTCTGACTTACTGTAAGGTAGTAAGTACATGCAGTGACCCAAATAAAAGCTTCCAAAATGAGACTAAATGATTAAACCCTGTAAGCTCTCTGTTGAATATCTTTGTAGAAAGTATTTGCTTTTATACTAATTTAGTTTCAAAACTTTAACCAGAAAAAATAAAGAACTAGAACGGAAAGAAGCTAAAAGTTGCAAAAAAGCTTTGAGTGAGGTAGCCAGCTAGTTAAAGAAACTCTTCATTTTGCTCATTTCTGAAGGGGGAAAAAGACAGAAGCTTGTGAAAACCAGTGTGGAAACTGCCACGCTGACTCTCATCCACAGAACGGTTATGGCAGCAATTATCCAACGCTGAATAACCACAAAAAGATTTCATTTTTCATTCTATAAAACTGTTTCTGGTCATATTTTCCATAGGAACATGTGTCTGACCGAGCCCATTTCTTGAGATATGTATTATATTCTAAAAAGGTGACAGGGAGGCATTGCACAGAGATATAAGCACAGTCAAAAACACAGTGGAATGAAATGACAGAATGTCTTAGCACAGTTGGTGAACAGATGTTAGTTAAGGTCATCACCCAGTTGCTCAGCTATAAAACCGGACAGGGTGTGTGTGGAAGGAAAAGAAAAAAACTGAAAAAACAAATCAGTTCATCATCATCATCATCTTCATCAGCTTACTCAACAAAAACTCCAATGCTGCCTGCACTTGTTATATTGCGATGGAGTTGATGGTAATAATATTCTTATCATAAAATATTAAGTCAATGAAGTATATTCTTTATATTAAAATTATCGGGAATCTTTATCGGGAATCTTTTTAGTTGTTTTTTCTACCCAGCCAATTTGAAATACGGCTTAACAGTAATCCCATACACAAAGCAGACTCCTTACATGACATGACATCTACTTTCAGAAACACGTTTACTGATAATAATTTCCATTTGAGGACACTTAGCATGAATAATTTCTATCAAAGCCTTAGATTCAAAGATTAAATAGAGCAAGGATGTGAGGAGATACAATGTGATATGACCAGAGGTCAAAGTTCTTTCCACATCACTTAAATATGAGTCATTTTCAAACTGTGAAAATGTTCATCTAATGATGTTGATTTTCATTCAAGTTTACAAATCTATCTGTAGAAAACGGGCTTAGGAAATAAGGCTGGCATCAGGGAAAACTCAGTTATTCAGTTATATACAGTTTTAATGAAACTGGCAGAGCATATTGGGCACTTTACACAGCTTTCTTATTTAAAATGTAAAGGAAATCCATGTATACAAGGAGCAGAATTCACATTCAGTACTTGCACATGTTTTATTATGTTTGTGGTTAAGGTTGTCAGATTTGATCAGAGAAAATCCAGCTGACATCTCTTTCTAAATAACCACTGCTCCTGTTTTCACCTTCTTGGACTGCTGTGTGACGGGGTAGCAGTTGTTAACAATAACAGTCATTTCGAATTTGTCTTGTGTGAAGTTACTGGTGTCAGATAAAGCAGGAAAATCCAATTGTAGTAACAATAACAAATGAGTACAGGCAATTTTTGATCTCTTAGAGTCCAATTTGTGCCCTCGACCTGGATATGAACAAGTGAAAATTAGCAAAAGACAAGCCTGTAAAAAGTGGTTTCAAGGCCAGTTTTACTAAAATCATGAGGATTTTGAGACCCACAAGGACTGGGACATCTCTTCAAAATTTGTTTTGTATCCTTAATACAATATAATATCTTTTAGATTTTCTTCAAAGTTTCAGCATAGAATTTTCAAACACCGCAGTCATATGTGATGTGAACATGATCAAAAACATCTGCTGCCCCTTCATCCAACTTGAATTATTGCCATGACACAGGGGAGATTTGAATTAGATGTGTTGCATTGTATCTGTCCTGAAAGAACATCTCAGTGCTGGGAAAGCTACTGTTTTTGGGAAAGGAAACACATATTTTATCCCTAAGTAGAAATATCTCATGGATCTTATCAGACAGCTGCTGTGAAAGGCAGAGATAAGGGAGCCGCAGGGAGAGATATTGGCTACCGACCTCTGACAGCACACCATGCATGTTGTGCATGCATACCCCATTGAGGGTTCTGTGGTGTTTATGTGGGGGTTGTGCGTGGGGTGAATAGGGAACTTCTTTTCAATATGCTTTAAATGTAATTGCCTGGCCTTTTATCGAGATGGCATATTACTGTCTGAGCATGCGACTGGTTGTGCATATTTATGTGTGGATGTGCGTTATGTACGCTATGAGAATAAGCCTTATTATGTGTGTGTGCGTGTGTGTGCTTGTCTGGCTGTGAAAACCTATCTCTCTTCTGATGCATCTAGGTTCCATTGGCAGGCTGTGTACCAGTGAGTGAAACCCCATTATCAGGATGAAACAGGGCCTCGCTCCAGACTGCTGAACCATAATGAGCTCCTCACAGCAGCCAACTTGTCTTCCTAAATAAATCACTGTAGTCCTCACATTCATGCTCACACACACACACACACACACACACACACACACGCACACACACACAAACACACACACACACACACACACAGATATATATGAGCACAAATCTCCATTATAGGTGTTCGGGATGCTCACATATCTCCATTAAGCCTCAACACTCAAAGCTCAGGGACAATAGAGGACACAAAAAAATTAGACCCCCCCCCTTGCATTTTCATATAGGATTTCCCTCCCACAGCTTCCAAGGTATCTCCTCAGACAGACATATCCTTTGTAACAGCTTGGAATTCATTCTGAATGACATCAGTTTAATTCAATAGTACGTTTTTTTTTGTTGCATTTAGCTAAAAACAAGTCAACGTGGAACAAGAGTACAAGGAGACAAATCAACACATTCCCTATAGTTGGAGATTTATACATGTAAGAATGCATTTATGAGGAGTAGAACAACAAAGTGAAGGTGACATTGTGATGTATTCACAAACAGTGCATGGCTTATTTTAAAAGTTTTAACAATTCATGAGCAATCAAGTTTTCTCTTTCATTTTCATATAAACTGCATTTAGTTTTCCAGTTAATATAAAATATTAATATTATATTATAAAGTTATAAAGTTAATATAAAATATTAACTGGAAAACTAAACGTGCTGCTAAATTTATCAGCTTGTTGCCAACTTCTGACATTTACTACAGAGTACCCATAGGATTTTAGAGCATTTTAGTTTGGATCTGCATTGTGTCTAATGAGCTAAAAGTAGCATTATACAACTTTATGATCTTTTATGTTTCTGACCTGTTTTGATAGCACTATGGCTTTAATTATGTACAGTCCTAGAGCCATAATTACCCAGACGTATCCAAAATCTGACAAACTGGGCTTCAAATAAATTTTTCCCATGATACTGCACCACTTAACATAGCATTTCACTTTATGGCACCGCATTCACTTCGAGACCTGGACATCAACGCACTGGCCTGTTTAAACACGTACAATGGTTGATGTATCAAAAAATGCAAGAACATTATCAGAGGAACCGAGGAAAAATTTTGAAAAAGGGTAAGAGATAAGAGTCATCAACAGACCGACTATTACTGAAAAGAGAGAACTCAGAGAAGCGGTAGGATGCAAGATGGATGCCAAATAGTCATTGCCAGCAGAAGCCTCACAGGGAAAATCTTACAAAGATAAAAAGATCTTCATTTGTGAAAGAGGTTGGTTTAAATAATTTATGCCAAACTTTGACCCAGTGCTTAAAAAAACATGATGAGGTTATAAGTTTGAAAGTGGGTATGCAAGGAAACAATAATTCATATTTACTATAGGACAGGTAGCTACAAGGCAAGAAATGGTGTAAGATGGAGCAAACAATGATCCTCATTATTTCTCCATTTTCTCTCTTTCTCCCTCATACCTGAGATGTAAATAGAAAAGCTGAGGAAGAGGTGATGAGACACCCTTGCTGTGGAGCTGTGATTTTAAATGTCAATTAAAAATGATGGGTAGCACAGCTGTTTATTGTTTTGCTGCAGCCCATGGCTCATCTCTATAATCGCTGTTTGATGAGCATTAACGGTGTTCATGTCAACTACATTTACAGCTATAGACAGTATCGCTGCCAAAGCAAAACTGGTGTTTTATAGTATACTGGATAAAGAGCAAATATCCCTCTAAAATGAGTATAAATACCCACAGAAATATTCCTGACTGGTGAGAATTTTTTGGACAAAATGTAACACCAGCTGTTTTTAACATTTCAAGGCACGGGTGTATGAAATACTAGATTCATTTTAGCTGAGTCTAAAATATAAATCAACAGGTGCAAAATATATCTTTTTCAATTTGGAAATATGTTAGCTTATTTTATTACATTAAAGTTACTTGGTGGGATTTGTAATATAAAAAAATGACAGACCAACCCACCATCATTGAACTTGCCCTTGAGGGATCCACCCTAAAAGAGTTCTTTTAGAGAACCTGTGAAAGTTCAAAGCTGCACCTCCCAACAAAAGCAAATGCCCTGGTCATTTTAATTTATGTTTTTAAAAAAACAAAAAAAACAAAAAAACAAACGACTTGCTGCATAGCTATTACCAATGAAACCCTTTGAAGTCCAGCCGAACCAAAAAGGCAGAACCAAAATCCTCTAAACCCACTCCAAGTCTGAAATGCATTTTTCTTTAAATCAAAGAAACGGAAGGCAAATGCCGGTTTAGGGCTAAACTTTTGGTTGACATTAAAAGGATTAACATTCTACCAGCACCTGGCTCAACAGACCCATAACATCAGCTGAAGAGTCCATTTGCCAAACACCTCTGATGCAAGTCCACAGTAAAAGGATCTCCTGTAACTCTTCCTGACCCATCTTCAACACCCACATCCATGTAGTAACACATGTGGAACCTTTTGCTTGTGCGCAGCTGCAAGGGTTTACTGAAACTATTGTGACACAGTGCAGCTAAGAGAACAAGCAAAGCAAAGTTTTTTGATTTGTTTGAAAACATAGATTCATCAACCCACCGTTGCAAATTTGCCCATCGTACGTATCACAGACCCAGTCATGACACTCGCAGCGAGGACCGTAGAACCTCCCGGGCTCCGTGGCTTCACAGATGCAGATGCCACAGTCACATTTGCCCCTACCACTGCATATCTTGCCGTCCGGTGTCTTGCAGCGGCGAAGGGACGACTCTGTGGATAGCTTGCAAGCAAGGCCCACCTGGCTAAGAAGAGCACAGAAGGTCATCCGTTCTCCTGCTTTGAAAACTTAAGAGTTCACAGGTTAAATGTGCTGCCACCTGTGTTTATTTAAGAGACGAAACCCACACTCCTGTGAAGTCACTTTTGCAAAGATATGCAGGAAACTCCTTTACATCCTTTGAGACTATTTCACTGCAATATTGTGGAAGAGGATCTCATTAAAAGTATAATAAGAAAAATATAACTCTTCAGATCATGGACAGTCTGTTTTGGTTTACCTGTATCAAGAAAAAAACAACCACTATACACTCAGATGGATAATTAACATAAAATAAAAACAGAAGTAGAAAACTTCACTTTTCAATGAGCAAGCGAGCAGCTGTTCCTGTAGTTCAGTTTATTGGCCTTCTCAGTGAGAATATTCCATCTGAATACAGATTGAAATTCTTTTCCTATTCCAGCCCTCCGTTATTTCTCACCAGCTGTCCAGTTGCAAAAAATAATAAATTTCAAATAATAAAAATCTCAAATGACACTCCTGACTCTTGTGGAGAAGGTTACATAAGTTCTATATCTAACTGCCTTCAAGCAATACAGGGCTTTTTTGGTTAAATTTTTCTTCCCTTTGGAGCAGAACAGTACATTTTTTGGGTATGAACTGTTTAAAACAAAACAAAATAAAACAAAAACCCTTACACATATACTGTGCAAGGTTAGAAATTTTAGATGATGTAGTTGTAAACATGGCACCAAGCCTTTTTCTGCCAGCAAGATTGACCGAGTCGCAGTGGAAGGTATGATGTGCCTGATGATAGGCAAGCCTGCAATCACAGTGTGGGACTTGAACTAATGGGTATCTTACGAGACAAAACGATTACATGTCAGTAATCTATCCGTTGTCTACACTTTGAGTCATGGGGGCTGATACCTATCTCAGCTGCCAGATCGGGGACAAGTGCTTCACATACACACACTTGGGGAACTACAATCACTCAAGCTTCAACTTTTCTGAGTATATTTTTGGATTGGGATGGGGAAAAGTGCAAATGGAGAACATGCAAACTCTGCACAAGAGGGCCCAGTGGGTCAGCTTGAATCCCATCAGCTCAATCTCCTGCACCAAACTACCCCAGAGGGAAACTTCACGTCCAGTTTGGGATGCACATTTACAAACCTGAGACTGAGACTCATGCTCTGCCGACCGAGCTAAACGCCCTGCTTGTCAGTAATTTGTAGTCCTCAGAAACCACCATCGCAAGAAAAACAAAGCGAGCAAACCACAGACTATGATATAATTTCACGCAGAGTATAACCTAATACTTTCACCATGTGACCTGGAATGCAAGGTTTAACAGCTGGCAAGTGAGTCAATATAAATAAAGTCACAGGAAACTAGTGCAAACTATGGCTGTACTGTCAGCTTTTCTAAAAATTTACTTCATTGCACTTTCCAAACATTGTCTGTCAGCAAAACTTTTCACCTCCCTCTTACTTCTCAGTCTCCTGGTTACCTCAAAATAAGCAAGAAAAATATGAGGCTTGAGGAAACTCACCTCACCGACTGTAACAAAGTGTCCTCAACGGCAGAGAGCAGGATCAGAAACAATGGCACTAACATGGACTGCACCAAAACCTCAGTGTGCATGTTTAGATCCCACAAAAACCTGAAGTAAAGTAGCTTGAAGGAATTTCCCAATCTTTCGCTCCTTAAACAGACAGGACAGGACGGGAGAGTGAGAGGGGAAAGAAAAAAGGAGAGAAGGAGAGAAAGAGCAGCAGGCTGGTGCCTTTGATTAGTCTGGACTCTCAGACTCAGTCCTGGGCAGGAGCTGAAGTGAGGAAACCTGCCAAATCGAAAAGTTTAGTCACCAGTTGTAATTAGAAGCAGACTGTTTTTCTAATTTTTTTTGTTTCACTTTTTTCCTGCTTGATTTTCCAGATGATCTCTGCAGTGCAAAAGTTTTGCTCTCAGCTTTCCCTTTGATGTTGCAAATGATAAATGGCATCCAAAATCATACTCCAGACACTTTGTCAGAGAAAAGTGTAAACGATAAAAAGAATGGTAAAAACCCATTTAGATGCTTTGGAGAGCTAAGAGCCCATACGGCAGAACAGAGGTGCTTTAATGATTTACCTCGAACTGTCATGGACTTTGTGGTTTCATCAAGTAAATAAAACAATTGGATTCAGATTGGCTATATCTTAAAATACTACTTTAAATGTCCTTAGAGTAACTTCTTTCTGTTCCCCTCTATTCTGATTGCACTTTTTCCCAAGTTCAGACACAATATCAACTTTTTGTGGCTACAGATGCAATTTAGAATATTTACAGTAGCTGCCCCGAATGGGCCGTGTTCCGCGCCTCCATTGTTGAAGCGGCCAGCCGGAGTTGTGGCCGTAAGGTCGTTGGTGCCTGTCGGGGCGGCAATCCCCGAACTCGCTGGTGGACACCAGCAGTGAGGGATGCCGTCAAGC
>JAVQJG010030629.1:0-32241 GCA_036024015.1 Craterocephalus amniculus
AAGATTGGCAAATGGAAACTAAAACTTCCATGTTTGTGGTGTGGCTGAATGGCACATCTAACATACTGGAAATACAATCATCATTTTAAATGTCACCTATTCTAAATTTCATTTATCTATAATTTACTTACAGTAACGCTATTTCAGTTTTCCTCTGATGTCAGGATGAAAGTCATTTATTTCTCTGTCAGCTCAGTCTCTGTGACTTTCTTCACAAGTTTCTCAGGTTTATGATGATTGTTTTGATTTCTGATTGGCAAATAAATACAATAAAACAGGATTTCCTTTGTGTGTCTGGTTCATTATATCAGTGGGTGAATGCCTGCCTCACCTACCTGTAATAAGCTGCACCAAGCCACTGTGGTGATAGTGATGCTGTTTAACAGCCAGGTTAGATAAGATCCTACTCTGTCCTGCTCCCTGCAGTTCAGTTTGCACACATGGGCCACAGCAAGGGACAGGAAATTACACACACACACACATTACACATCCCAGTGAGTCAGTCCCAGTCTACAGCATGCAGCATCATCGGGATGCAGCCATAACGTCTCAGTATCTCCTTGTGAATAAGGTGGTTATATAGACGTGAGTAAATGAATATAAGAGCCCACATTAAGCACTGCTGGTGGCGTTTAATAGAAGCAGGAATACAGGAGTTAGTGTAGGTTTCCTACTGGCAGTCAGATGGAGTCCCTCACACAGCATCCAGACAAACGTCTCTTTAAGCACATGGTTGGATTGAAGATAGTTTTTGCTTTCTGGACTTGCCTGCTCCACAGAGACTACAGGTTGGGAATTTGCACGGCCATGATCCTGGTGCAGGCTAATCGGACGTTGTCCGGGCTTTTATTTGTCCCTACAAGCCATAACACATCCAGGCAAAGGATAACAAACTCTCTATTGATTAAAAAAAACTGTAAAAGGGTTTTAGATCTGTTAAACAAATTCCGTTTCTGCTGCACATAAACACGCTGTTGGCCTTTTTCACACCTGCCTCAGTATATTTACTGTTTTCTATTGTGATGGATCCCCTGTTACTCCTAGTCCTGATTTGGATCCCTGCCAAGGATGTTTACGTTTCATACCAGCAAGAGTTAATCCTGTTTTGTTAAGCACAGATTGTATGAATTTCATTGATTTGTAGCCCTGTTCTGTTACATCAAAGACTGTGCTCTGTTTACCAGATGTCATAAAACCTTTTGCTGCGCATGCAGATGAGTGCAAGTCAGGTACAAAAGGCTGCGGTGTTGCCCTCTTGCTCCGAGGCCTCTCCGTATGCACCAGTGCATATGCAATAAAGCTCCGGAACGCAGTCTGACCCAGAGTCTTGCTTTTCACCGGTTGATTTTCCATGACACCCCTCTGTCTGATATAAAATGTCGACTAACAAACTAGATCTCAGGTGGGAGTTGCATCTTGTGCTCAAATACAGTAATCTTGGACCTTATTTCCTTTTATGATGATGCTGTTGTTGTTTTGAAGCTTTTTTCTAAAGGCAACTGTCATTTCTAGAGTTTTTCTCACATTTAGAGGTTATTATTGTCTCCACACTGTGTGGCGAAGTCCGACAGAGCTGTGCAATGCCCGGAGTCTAATCTCATTTTAGGCTAGCTACAAACGAAGGAAAGCTTTGCATGTTTGCTAGGTATCTGCTTTTATCAGGCTGGTAATGATCAGCTCTCTGAAGAAGCTCTGTCACTGTTTGGCTTCACAACGGTGTGCAGGTGATATCAGTTTTCTCTGGCAGTTCAGTTAGTAAAATCTGTCTTTAGACAATTTGCTTGTCAAATGGACACAAGCAGCAGTTGTACTTCATAAAATTAGCCTTTAGTGTGACAGGAGATGTGGAGGACAGCGCTGTGCTTCATGAAGGTTGTCAATTTTTTATTCATGGACCTTTGTTTTCTGGAGAAAATCCTGAAAATCAGTCACTGCTGCTGAAAGGAAAAGGGCTTGCTAAAAGAAAGTAAAGGAGGTCCTTTTTCCTTCTAAGGAGAGTAGAAGAGTAGGAAACCACTTTCCTACTACGACTCACAACCAAGCATGCTGTATCTGGTCTAAGACACGTTCTTTTACTGCTGTCAATGCTGCGACCTTACATCTGCTCAGATTAGTCCTTCCACGGTCCCTGCTGCTATTGTAACCACTGTCTGCGTTGTGTTGTGATTTCTCTGGATGAAGGCCGACACTCTCAGTATTTGAACGCACTTTATTGTCTGCAAAAACAGCGATGAGACACACACTGGTCGGTCACGGTCACACTCATCAGCCGCTCAGCCCAGCTTTGTGGAAAAGAGTTTAGCACAGGTTAGCTTAGCATTTTAGCCAAGTAGCTAACTATCGCGTCATCACAAAACAAAGACATTTTAACTCATTCAGTCCCGTGCTAGGTGTTCGGCACGTGTATGAGTATAACAACGCTTTGGTTGTGTTGTTATTATATTCTTTTCACATTTTTAATACAGTACTGTGCGCTGAGTGACCTACCATGGGCTCAATCCTCTCTTACTGGCGCTGAGGCAACGTCACAGCCAGTATTTATAACCTGAGGAGAGCCGTGCCAACCAGTAGGTGTCCCTGATACATAGAATGCGGTTTGTAAAACGGCAAATCTGATTGCCTGTTCAGTGTTAAGTGGAATCAACTAGACTCCGTTACACTCACCTTACCCAGGTCTGACTGCAGTAAGTCAAACAAGGTTAGAAAATTTTCCAAAAACATTCAAGTAAAACGTTTTTTGGGATTTGACTTGATGTTTGTAAGATTCAGATAAATGATGCAAAATAATTTATCTTTTTATATTATTTGTTTTTATGGACCTGTTTAATATATTTTTTTTTTAAATGAAAGTTAATCTGCAGGGAATATTATGTCAAGATTTTAATCAACATTTTCATTGAGTTAATAGCACCATCTAAAGCACTTTAAGGAATTTTTTGTGTTCTTTTAATTTAAGCATGCTAAATAGTGCATTGAGGAATAATTAGAATATTGCAGCCTGGTGGAACTTAAAGCCTAACTCATTTTATGTTCAACAAAACAAATTCACAATGAATTTATAAAAGATTGTTAGAAGTTCCTAAATTAGTTTAATCCGGACTGACCTAAGTACGTTATTCCATTAGATATTTCCTGTTTAAAAGTCCTCTATTTAAGAGAATCAATTAATTAAAAAAAATAAATGTGTTGCATATTTCCTTAAATAATGAATGTAGCACAGAGACTAGAGGAATGAAAAGCAAACTTCTATCAAAAAGTAGAATACATGAATAATAATCATAATCAATAATAATAATAATAATAATACAGAATAATAATACATAATAATAATAATAATAATAATCAAGTAATCATCTCAGCCTCAACCAACCAAAGCACCAACACCATAAATAATTATATTCAGATTAAAAATCTAAATAAGTTAAAAAGCTAAGGAAATGCATTCATATTTAAAATAAAACTAACATGATTAAATACATATTTGTATCAGTTTAGCCCACTTCTGTTAAAAATTGTGCAGTTCTGTCCCACAGTCGTATTTTCAAATTTTGTGCCGATGCAATGCCTCAACCATCATATGACTTTGCAAGAAATCCCTCATTGTAGGCTGACATGGCCCAACAGGCTAGCCAGTAAAACATGTTAAACAGGACATAAGGTCAAAATTTAAATGCTCATTATAAAACCCCAAACTACACAGGTCCCACTGTAGCAGCATCATCTCACTCCAAAACCAACAGAACTGAACCAGGTGTATTCATGGCAGGAAAACCATGAAGTCCGCTTGGTCCTTAATGCACTTAAGGATTTGTCACACTCCTTTAGTCAAATTATGTAAAAAGAAGCACAGGCTTGGGGCACTACAGTCTCTTTCCAGTGATACCATAACATCATAAAACCAATAAATCCTCACTGATCACATAGTTTGTTTCTGCCCAGGGTTTCAATAATTGTACATGTAACTTGATACAATCTTAAACATTTTTAATCAGTCCGCATGTTTCTGGTTCTTCCCATTTCAAGGTGATTTAAGCTGTAATAAAAGGGCTGCATGACATCTTCTGCAGCCTCACAGATGATGTCGCCAGTTCAAATAACATGCCTGTTATGGCTGGCAGATGCGCTCATCGTAATGTTGTTATCAGGGCCAGTAATTACTGTAACCTTCATTCTAAAGAGATCCACCTATGTTGTTTAATATACCTTTATTTAAACCTACATTGCTTTGATGGGGGATTAAAAGGATTCAAATTAAATTACCCTCACCACAACGTCCATACTGACCTATATTATCAGGTGCATTCGTAACAAGCCTGAGAGAAAACATGAGAGGAATGAACATTTAGTGCTGAGGAAGGAGGTGGGGGAGCTGTATGTGAGGAAGGGTGGGAGTCCTGTTGGGTTCAGCGAGTTCACTGGAGGGGACTGACACACAGCTCACCCTCCTGTAGTGTGTCTCCTTCTCTCCCGGGCCATGGTTGATGTGAATAATTTATCTCATATAATTTATCTCTCTACCACTCCATCTCATGCACACAACACATAAACACACTTGCACGCACATACATGCACTTATGTCCATCTTCGCACAAGCACACAGAGACACACACACACCCCATGAGGTTTGGTACTGAGTAGTGCAGAGTGGACAAGCTGGAATCTGCACACAGGGAAACCTGATCAGCCTTCACTGCGCCAAACACATGAGGTCACCCTGACTGACTGATCCCGCCTGCCAGCCAGTCCCTCCACACACACCCTGCCCCAACACAGCCACATTAAAACCAAACATTTCAGGAAGTAAATGGTAAAAAAAACAAAACAAAAAAGAAACGTGAGGGACTTGTGTATCTCTGAAAGAAAAGGACATGTTTTATATACCCTCAAGGCTCAGAGATTTTATGAAATGGTAATTCAGTCCATAAAAAATACGTTTTTAGAGTTTTGCCATCAGTAACTGTAAGTTCAGGCTGTGGGGGTGCTGTCTCATCCCTGATGCAATGGTAGCTTCTGTTTGTTCTTACCATGTTTGCAGACATGGAAAAGGTCAAATCTATTATAATTAACTAATTTACTGACTAAAACTGTGAAATGTTGAACTTGAATTCTTAAATACCATGTATTCACCCCATAATGTTTGCAAGTTAATGATGCAAAAAACACTGTATGCCGATTTTTTATGGTCAAAGACGGGTATTCTACTTTGACCTTTATCACCATTTAATAAATTACTTATGCCTCAAAAGTCTTCAATTCACACAAAGAACCAGTAATATACTGTAGCTAGTTGTGTCATCTAGCATGAAAAACAACACACCCGGCAATCTCTTAAAGTTGACTGCTGCGAAAATCTTAAAATGGAAAATATGTTGCAAGTGTAAGCTCCAGAGACTTGTCTTTTATCCCAAACAGGCCTTTGAAATACACTCCCAAACCCAAACAATTCTGTCAACTCAAAGCACCGGTCACAAAAGAGCCCTAAACATGTGTTCTTTAGATCCCAGCTCCTGTTCTCTTGTCACACATGCAGACAACATGGACACCCACATTCACTCAGTCTGACACGTATACAGTGCGTCGTATACACATAGATGCGCTCGCACCAGCACACAGACTTTCCCCAGTACCCTTCTACACAACTGAATACACACTTTCACAATCTTTCCACCCCCACGACAGAGCCGCCACCTCTCGCTCCCACGCATCTCATGTTCTCTCCATATTAAGTTTAAATGGACACGCATAATTGCGCTGGCACGGCTTCTTGTTTTTGTTGGCGATGGCCAACAGCCCCCGTGATGTCTCCGGCAGAGGTGATCGTTGCTGCAGGAACCACAAATCTACATACCAGCACACACAATTACGCCATATCCGTGAGATCCTATTGTTAAGTTTGAGTGCTGTGGTTTTCATTGATTATAAAACGACTGCCCTTCTTCAGAGATCATTCAAATGCTGAGATTATCTTTGCTGTAAAGTGTAATACTATTAATGCAGTTTTATTGTTGTCCTTTGGAGTGAAATCCTTTTCCCCCATGACACAGACTGATGGGTAAAATGGGGTGAAATGAAGCATAGAATGATGTCCGATCATGTTTGCATAGACAAAAGTGCACTGCATATCCATACAGTCCGTACTGGCATTCCTGCTGCCTGTATGCGAAGATTACCACTTGGATTTAACTTTTTGCATCAATCCAAAATCTACTTACAAACTAAATGACGACCATTTCTTCTGCATGTAAGCATGATTCCCGCCCCCCCCCTTTTGGGTTAGAAATCTTGTTTTCTTGTAGCGCTCAGCAACCCTGAATAACCTTCCCTCAACAACTCAGTTTGAGGTTGGAGTTTTAAATAAAGCTGTGGCTTGTGGCAGCGAGCTGAATCTATATGCTTTGTATATGCTAGCCAAGCGCAGACTGTGCCAAACAAGCTCTTTTGCGATCATGTTTCCAAACACTGAGCAGTCTGAAGACTTAACATAAGGAAAATAATGTTTTAGCTGGAAACTGGATGGTTGGAGATGCAGCGGCTTTGAGAGGTGGGGTTTCGTCCTGGAACGCTTGTATTCATTTTATCATCATAACCGGTTTGAACTGATAAACCCAAATAAATGAAATGCTTCCCGACATCTTTGGCTTCACTGTGGACGGTGTGAACAAGATTTTTCATAGAATTTTTGGGGCATTTGATAATATTCTGTCTGAAGACTTTGTTGCAGATTCATATTTGAGCGCAGTCTTTACCATCGCAACTAGCTCATCAAACAGGATTTTTGCAAAAGATGTTCTGTGTGAGTGTGTGTATTTCGCCTATTTGTTCTCTCTTTCTGTGTTGTTTTCTTTTCTCTCTTTAGCACCTCAGGTTTATTTTGTGGGTTAGCGAGGGCGAGTTAATGGAGAACGTCAAACCAGCTTGTAGCGCTGCCTTGGCTCTGACCCGTGCAGATTGTGAAGTGACCTCAGCGGTGTTGCCCTGAGCCCACATTAGGAATCCAATCTCCTCACAGCGATATGGTGCATGTTTTACCAGTCCGGTTTGATAACTTTGCCCCCAACGCCCCGCCTCCCCCAACATGTCTATCATGCCTCTAATAAAACCCGTTTTGTTTTCACCTGTGATGACCTGGGTTCGGAGGGTTTCATGCCTCACAGGTGGCAATAGAACATTTGTTTAATCACATCAGACCCTTACTGCTCTGTGCTCTGTGGCCGGTTGGAAACAGAAAAAAAAAATAGAAATCAGCTTTGCTTTTAGAAAAGGAAAGAAATGTCATTTAAATGAAACTGATTGTGTGCAACATCAGAGAAATACACATCCACACTAATAGGTTGGAATTTATTAGATCAATTTTAGGGGTTAATGAAGTGCGTGCTAATCAATCGGAGAAACACTGAATTCCACTTAAATCAATTAGAGTACATTTTACCTCAATTATCATTTCAGATTCATCCCTGTTGGATGGCGACTTCATCATCTTGTGGACCTCACTTGTGTTTTCAAATTACACTTGTTCTTAATCCAATCATAAAAGTCGAGGAGGAAGAAATAAGAGGACTATACAGACAAGTGAAACTGTTATGCCATTTTAAGGGGAAACTGATATCACATGGCCTTGATGGTCAAATTGTTTAATGAGTAACCCAAAGGAGAGTTTCTCTGCATCTGTTTTCTTTTTCTCTTGGGCCTTTGCCTTTTCTCTGTGATGGTGGGTTTCTAGAATACACCAGCTCTGACACAGCTACACCTCCTCACACTTAGATGCATTAATGCCATTTTAAGCATGGCACAGGATGAGACTGCTCCCCAGTAATTCAATAAACTGAACTCGGGGAAGCACTGCAAGAGCGAGGCATGAAAAGGTTGAAGGCACTTGAAAGAGCTTGACGGTGGATCATTAGCAGCCTTTTCATGTTTACTTATATTTCTTTCCTGCTTCCATAATTCAGTGATTGCCTCGGTTCACAAATGTAAATCTTAACCCAAACAACTCGCGGTTGTTCCTGTTCGAAACAAGTCTTAACAGGATTTGTCCATGCAGATTAATTTATAATCCACAAGAGTTGGATAATATCAAGTTGGAAGATGAAGAATAGGTATCATGGAAACTGTTAACATCAGTAAAATTCACTTTGATTACTGAGAGAATGGTTGTAAAAGGGAGATGTTCAACTGAAAGAATGAGGTTGGTTGCCAAGCGGAGATAGGGGAACGTTTTTAGCAGTAATACAATGCAATTAAAAGCAAGCAGGAGAAATTGTGTTTGGATCTCAGGGTAGAGAGATGCTGAAGATTGCAATCAGACATCAGCAACCTGCTGAGAGTCTTCAGTCTAATTTTACTGAGAGCAGGTAGTTAACTCTGCTGCTTATTCCAGAATGACTGGCAACTTTACAATTCCAAATAATTAGAGTCAAACAGTGAAGAGATTAGATAAAATGGTGGCTGGATAAATGAGCGTAGTTTCCATGCACAAAATGCGTTTCCAGATCATTGTGCTTATATTTGCATTGGATGATTCTTCCCCGGGGAAACATGATCCAAGCATGGACAGATATTTATTTATTTATCTTTTGTAAGGGATGGATGATATTCAGCAGGGATAAAAGTGTTTGTCAAAGTATGTGTGGTTAGTTAGATGTGATGTGTGTTCTCATTTGCATTTTTCCACAAGAATCAGCCTCCACAAAAAAATATCCTGGTGTCTTTTTGTGATAAATCTGTTAGATTAACGACCTAAATACATACAACACTTCATTAGATAGCCAACCAAATATTGCTCACTTGTATTTAGATATTTTTTATTATGTTTAAAGGCACATAAAATGTGTGTGTACTGAGGAGTTTTCACCTTTAATCCTTCTTTATGTGGGATGCTTACCCAGGAACATTTAATATTCATTTCCTAATAGTAAATTAAAGGTTATTTAAGAGAGCCATTTTATGTTTTTTTGCCTTTCCTTCTTCACTCTGACCTTGATGAGCACTGTGATGGCATGCAGGTGTCAATCCAAAACGTTGCCTTTCCACTGTCAGACAGGGCACTTCATTCACTAATCTTTGGTCTTTCCATAGGATCTCATGCAAACTGCTCCATCTTGTACTAATAAATAAATGTATAAATAAATTTACATAATGCATACAATGCTAAATGTATTCCCCAAAGTCTGATCCAGTGATTGCTGACTGCTAAACAGATGTCAATGCATAATGCAGTGGGATCATCTTCAACGCGAATGCAATTTATCTGAGGTGCCCTTTTTACCTCGACAAGCAGCAGGACTACTTGGCACAAAAGCTGGGAAGGACTGGTCTGGTTTTAAAAGCTGAAAATATCTTCGCCGGCACAGCGTGTAAAAGATTTGAGATTTTAGTCTGATTTGAGTGCTCATAGTGTTCATGCTCTCATGGATATGCTGGTGCGTTTCAAGGTGTGCTTGTTGAATTTCAGGAGGGGCCTTTTAACCAGAAACCTGAAAAGGTTTTTTTTTTTTTTTCTTCCTTGCCTTGGTTTGCTCAGAACAGAAGACAGAAAATAAAGGCACAAAATGCTTTCTGCCCTTTTTTTCGGTCCCAGCAGTGCTGAGCGAGAAAGCCTGCCCACCAATTAGGGAATGCCAATTCTTACAGCCCATGAATTATTAAGAGCACCCCATCGACTAGGAGCAGTGATGGAGGGCAAGAGAGAAGTCCAAGCCACCTGAGCACCACGGCTTCATTTATTAAAGCGTAAGCTGTCTTTGCACCGCACCAACGCTGGTATAATTGAAGTACAAATAGCCTCCCAAAAAAACAAAAACAAAAAAAAACAAAAACAGCTTAGCTGTTTCTTGTTCTTTGTTTCGTTTTTTTAGTTTTTTTTTTCTAAGTTGGCTGTAATTGTGTTCAGTGTAAAAATCGGGTAAATGCGACATCATTCCGCCACATCAACGTGTGGAGGGAGAGAAAAAAGAAAAAGAAGAAGAAACAGAGACATGGACAGGATAATGTACGGTATTAGATTGCAACTTGCAACACTGGCTACCCTCGAGGTCAAGCAATTCATTTTTTGCTGTGGAATTTATTGCCTTGTAGTAGCTAAGGCAATGAGGTGCTGTGAACCTTGAGCCCATATCGACATAGAAGGTCTTCCCAGCCATATACAGGGTCTTGAGGGTGTGTGTGTGTGTGTGTGTGTGTGTGTGTGGGGGGGGTCCTTCTCCTTAACTCTATTCAGGTTTGTAGCTTAGAACACAGCCCCATGCATGTATCAGGTTAGGTCTGCTGATGCTTTAATTTTAGGGGGAAGACAATGTTAATGTTTTCAGGACCATCACCTCATCATAAATAATGTTAGTCTTCGAAATGCGTCCAATGGGCTGTAACTTGTGAGCACTGACGAGAGTGGCACAAAATGAAGCGCCTGTCAAATGCGATTCCTGGTAATTGTCCATATTTGAGATGCATTGAATGAGGAAGGCTTTGTGCGGGGCCTCTGCTTTACTGGATAACATAGCGATCATTATGCTTGAATAATTGGATGCATTCAAATATTTTTTAAAACTCTTTTCACCAATTGGCTGTTTAATGTAGCTCAGTTGTCAAATAAGTCAGAGAAAGAAAGATTCAGCCAAGCCTGACTCCTATTTATGAATGACTTTTTTTTTTTTTCTCCTTGTAGAATTGGAAGACGAAAAGCGAAATGATGGCAGCGTGAAAGTGTAGAGGGAAGGATGTATGTGGATCCTGTGACACCGCGGCGCTTTTAAGCATTTTGTGATTTAGTTATTTATTGTTATGCTGCAGGGAACAAGGCGAGAAGAAAAGGCTGGTCTCTCAGATGTCTTTAAATAGAGATCCTGACAGCCTACTTTCCTGCTCGCTTGTTCACTGAAATGGCTGGTTCAATCTCTGCACAGTAATATACATTAACTACAGTCCTGTTTGTCACTAAAATAGCTTAAGTGCCCTTTAGCTGGTGTTATGTTCAGTGTTTCTTCTTACTTGCAGTGTTGTTACAGAAAATTCCCTGGGCTAAAGGAGTTCAATGCTCGCTCAAGAGGTCTGCTCATTTATCAGTGTGCCTCCCTGTCTGAAAAACATGTATATAATGACACAAAATACCAAGCTCAAGTTTGGATTGGAAAAAATGCTCAGAAATGATGACCTTCAGCCCTTTTTTTTTCTTTTCATTTAAAAACATTTCTTTTTCACCTTATTTTTTCCACAGCTGACAAGTGATAACTCATATTTATATCCATTATGTATTGAAGTGGATTGATATAGGTTACATCCATCACTAGTTTTTTAAAATTCGCCTGATATATGAGGTATGAAGGATAAAAGTGTTACAAAAATTCAATACATGAAAAAAAAAGTTTTTAATAAGGAAGGAAGGTCAAAAAAGTCAATGTTGCCTGCCAGCAAGTAAAGTTATTGTCAGTAATCAAAGTTTCCGGAAAATCTTTATTCTAATTTCAGCTGTGGAAAGCAAAAATAGACCCTTAGAAGTGCAGACAGCTCCCTCTGAGATTTCATAAGCAGTTTTTTCTTCTTTGACTTGATTTAGTTCTCTTCCCAACCGGATGATCAGGGATCTTTAAGATAGCTGCTTCATGTCTGAGAACCAGCCTGTATAGACCACAGTTCTCCTCTCTGTTTTGAGTTGTTTACTGGCCCAATGCGCAGCTCATTCTCAAAATCTTCTGTCCCTTCTACAGCTGCCATGCAGCTGTAACCTTCAGTATGCTCATAGCATCATCACCAGCACTGTATTTTTTCCCCTTTTTCCCTTAAAAACCACAACTTTGGTAACCGAAAAAGATGAACAGATCAACGACCCTGGAGACACTGCAAAATATGATGGGGGGCGGATGGTATTGTTATAAGAGAAGTCGAACCTCTTGTGGCCCTGTGACTAATTATGCATTTCCTGCAAATTCTTTCCTGACATAAAAAGTGAAGGGCCGCCCTGGCTTTGGCAAGAGATTCCTGTGTGTGCCAGGTCTCACCTCCTTGCTTTTCTGGGTCTCAAAAAAAATATATATATATAAAAAATAGAATAAAAATAAAAAGAGTATGAAGCTGATTGTGATGATAATGACCCATCCGCAGTTGTTGGCGGGCCCCTCACATTCAGTCCCACAATGGCTCCTCTGTCTTGGATATTAAAGAGGTGGCCTGCTGCTGGCGAGCGGCTAAGCCGAGGAGCTTCCTGTTCATGTGGTAATCTGTACGTCCGTACAATGGAGCGGGCAGTGTTCTCTCAGAGCCCTCACATTCAAGCAGAAAATGAAAGGCCACACACCACAACAATAACAGTCCACTGCTATCATCTCATGAAAAGTCTCCATTGAAGAGTAAATAAACAGTTTAGAAACCTTTTAGTAAGTACAATAGACTAGACCACCACTGATTTTCTTCTTTGATGCCTCACAATTTGACCTTTTTTATGGAAAAGAGATTTGCTAGAAAATAATAAAAAAAATAAAAAAAACTCAATTCTATATCTACTTGGAAAAGTGCTTTAGGGATTATCAGAGATATTAATATTAAATGAATCAGGATTGTTTTCATCACATTTTAAACTTGAGATGAGAGAAAAGCCAGTAGTTGGATTTATTAGCTGTGGAACAACACCTGAGTATAAACAGTAATCGCGATGTGACTGAAACTATGATTGTGTTGCTGCTGTTATTCTTCTTTTTTTTAGGCTGTTATGAGGGAGAATGTCTCCCTAAAGGAAAAAAAAGAAAAGAAAAAAGGCTTGAGCATTTGTCTAAGGGAACAGATACAATCCCTGGCTTTTATTCATGAAGCTGTTTCCAACAGGAGTGCTGATTTGGGGCAATTTCACATGTCTCTGAATTTATAGCCTTTCAGCTCGCACTGTGATGCTGAATTAGACAACCAAGAAGTTTTATGAATAGATACAGCTGTAGATAGATACAAATAGCTGAAAAACATGCTGTTCCCACTCAAAAAAAGAAAAAAAAACAGCCTTCTATTTTTTTTTTCTTTCTTACGTCAAACTGCCACGAAGTGGAAAGAAGTCATAACTTGAGTTACCTTTGAAGATGCAGAAGGACTGATGGCATCGCTCTTTGAGTTTGTTTTAACCCAGATGGCCTGTGTTTATCTAGAATACTGGCTGGGATCCCTTACTGTGTCCAAGTGTTGCATGCATTAAACTCTTCCAGCAGCCTGGCAAGGACACAGCAGGCCAGAGTCACTGAGGCACGCAGTCAGGCAATGTGGAAACATTACACCATTACATTCACCTGTTCCACAGACATGGTGACTTATCTCATGAATAAATCACACTACCAAGGTCCGTGCGACTCAGATGCTGCACCTCTCTCTCTCTCTCTCTCTCTCTCTCTCTCTCTCTCTCTCTCTCTCTCACCACATATTTTTCCCCTGCAGCTTCCTCTCCCAGCATCTTATTTCTCAAATTTCTCGCTTCAGCTTCGACGCTCGACGGTGCTATCTTTATTTATCACGCGACTGTGACACTTTTGGATAAAGCTGCACACCCGCATTGATTGAACTGCGCTTGTGAGAGCTGGGAAGCACTTTGATTTCCAGTAAGTCATGGGATTGACAGCCGTGGATGGTCTGCCCAGAAGAGGCCGTCGCTTGTCCTTTAAATCACTCAAACAGGCACTTCTGAAAAGTCTCTAACTCAACAACTGATGCCAGCATGTCAAACCAACAAAAGAAATACAGAAAGCACCCGGAAATAAAAGGAGAATACATTTATTTAATGGATAAAAGTATTTACAGATTTTTATTTGGATGATATATCCAGGTGCACAGAGGCAAATTCCAAAGATTTTACAATGCAGCATTGTTCTCAGATTGGACCTCGGTAAAACAATCCCCTGCATAGCCTTGCTGCCTGCTGCTTACGGCAGTATGCGTGCTTAAGCCCAAGGAGGCAGGCGGATACAGAGGTTTTTTTGTGTTGAGTAATTCAGATATTCCTTCAAGGGGGATAGTTGTTTAACACACAGAGCAGAATCTGGCACAGTGCTTCTTTGGCCTACTAAACTCTTCTCAACACTATGTAAAAACTCCCCAATGGCTCTTAGATTGGGAGGAGAAACAGGGTGGAGAGAGATTCAGAGAAGAAAGCACAAAAGAGAAATGGAGGACGAGCAGCCAGAAGAGGATTGGGACGGATTTAGAGATAGATGAGAGCCGACTGAATGGATTGGAGAAGGTGAACAGAGGAGGGATGGAAGACTAGGAACGGATAGATTCAGTTATCGAGGGTTAACTGATGAAAATATTTCACTGTTTGTCATGTGGATAAAACAAGCTAGTTTGGCCATCATTAATTCTACATCCTGTGTCAAAATACAGGGTTTGCCTGCAAACATGTCTATGTTGTAAAGGTCCTTTACTGGTGCTTAAAGTGATGGAGTCAAGGGAGTTTATGACAGATGAAGGAAGCCCCTAAAATCTGGATTAGTTGATGAGTTGGGGTAACAGAAACTTGAAAACAGACACCTTGTAAGGCAGTCTATGTAAAGATGTAAGACAAAAACTCATTACCAAGCGGCACCACAGAGAGAGTAAATATGCTGAGTGTCTGTCCAAACTGCTTTTATATTTGATGGAGCAAAGTACCAATCACTACCAATCACTAAATGACAGTAGTAGTAGTAGTAGTACCAAAGCAGGGGCATCTTCAAGACCTACCTAGAATATCTCTGCCAAAAACACTTCCTAGCTTAACACCTCTGACATGCCTAATTTTTCTATTAGATTTTTCACTGCTCTGAAAGCCAGAATGTTGCTCATTAGTGGCTTTGGATAGAAACAACAGCAACAACAAAACAAACAAACAAAAAAACATCAAGTGTCAAAGTAGGACAGGTTTGTTAGGTCTAAGTTTTGACCTGTGTGGGTATGAACACGGGAGCTGTGGGGGGTTTCTTCTGGAATTTGGCAACAGAATGTTGGCACCAGCTTTTTTTTCTGTTCTGTGAGTTCCAAAGTGGGTTCTTTGGGAATTTGGGTTGTTTTGGCACATCCCACAAACGCTCAATCGGATTAGGATCTGGAGAGTTTTGAAAACCTGGGCCAAAGCTAGGATTCTTTGTCATGTTTCTAAAGCCACTACTGAACAGTGTTTGGAATGTGGCACGGTGTGCTAAACTAATGGCAGGGCTGCTGTCGCCATGGCAGCTGTGCTTGGTCTATAACAATGTTTAGGTGGGTGGCACAAGCCAAAGAAACATCCATATGGGTGCCAGGACCCCATTTTTCACAACAAAGTGATTAATGTTAGTCATTTTACCTGGAAGTGGTCCTAATGAGACTGATCAGAGCTTCTTTTTTTATAATTGTAAACTGTCATGTTTTCCAGCAAATGCTTGGGTACAATATTCATTTTTAAATACATTGATGTTAATGTATCATTTTTACAAAGCTCTTTTTTCCTTGTTTGAAGAATACAAACACATTGCTGTTGGTTTGATTGCCTGCTGCTGTGTGACCTTTTCAGAAACTCATCTTGAAGTTCACATCCATCAAAATCTCATTTACAGCTTGCCTCGCAATTAGAGTGGCACCATTTGGAAGCAATTCTGGTCTTCGCACAGTAAAGTATTTTTCAGTTGTCATATTGACAAATAATCGGAAACTAGAGTAACTTTGGTCTCATTTGACTTATGTCCATGCAGTCGAAATATTTGGACTATAATCTAAGCAAAAGTGGGGTCCAAGCAGTCATGACATTTCTGGTCTTTCCATTTATGCATTAGCATAGCGTCTCTCCTTATGCTTTTGCTTATACACCTGATTTTTCTGGCAGGGATAAAAGAAGAACGCAGTCTGGCTGGTTAGGATCCCAGTGCAAAATCCCTGGATATTTTTTTCAGATGTACATCATAAAATAACCCTATAAACTACCACAAACCAACCATTCTACACTCCCTTGCTGATTTGTTATGGCTGTCCCAAGCCTTCCTGCCGCAAGAGTGGCTGGTGTTTAGTGCCAGTATTTAGTCTGGCAATTGTCGGAGACGCTTCATTTAAGTATGTTCCTTGGGGGCCAAAAGTGACATTCCAGACCCAGAGCAAGTGCTCTGTACTCAGAAGAAACTGAATATTCAAAAGGAATAGGGCTCAGTCCAGTGCACATGCTATAAGCTACCTATCACGTAACATGTGGGAAGAGAGGGTGCAGGATAATGATAATAGCACACTTCACTGAGCTGCTGTCAATTCATCTTATGTGAGCAGGTGCACAGGAAATCTACATCATGATAAAGAAAGTTGGATTTTTAGCACTCTGACAGCAGTATAGGTTTCACGCAGCTTTCTGACATTATGAAACAACTAGATATTAATACTAAAAGCATAAGCTGATCCATCTATTTGCAAGAAGGGTTCAATGCCAGGCAGATGTAAGAAATAGTGCATCAGTATGTAAGGGGAAACATTTTTAAAATTGGACGGTATTCTTGGACATATTTCCTTTTTACTGTAATATGTGATTTTATATCCAACACGATTAACTTCATACCAGTTATTCCTGCTTTAGCGTGCTCCGTTACCTGCTTTTACAAGTCTCTCTCTGTGAAAAAAAAGAAAAGATTGTTTGTCAAAGCAGTGTTAACATCACTCAGCTATGCAAACATTACGTAGTTCCTGTAACATATGGTTGTTGGCTCACAGTCATACAGTTCTGAGGTCAGTGTCGGGCAGTAACTCATGCACTAAGCTGTGCAGGTACCTTTGAGCCTCTCTGCAGCTTCTCTGTCAATTACAAGCTTATTTATGAATTTGAGCACAGTTGACCTTCTGGAAAATGGGGACCTAAATTTGTTTGTCTGAAGAACAGCATAACAAATGGTCCGCCTTCCTCTCTATCAATCTGTCCCCTGTTTCTGTCCCTCTCCCCCCTCTGGCATTCAGCCATCTATAGTCTTTCAATCACAAATGGCAACGTGTCAACAAATTGGTCCCGGAATGTCAGACAAAGGCAAGTGGACCTAGACCTGCTGTCACATGCAGGGCCGATATGTCTGAGAGTAAAAGTACCTTTTGAAATGGAGGGATAAAGAGAAACTCTCAGTTAAGTGTTTGTTTTGCAGGCTTTCCCTTTCTCCTTCTGGATGCTTGATGCAGCCTATGAAGACATTTCAGGGCACGGTGCCAGCCCATGTGTATGGCTGGACTGCTAGACATTTGTCTCAGTGAGACGCAGCAACATGAGCCTCTCTTCCCTCTTCCCAGCTTCCACAGTCCTGTGTTTGTGCTTCCACTTCCTGTGAAAAACATAACTGACTCCTAAAGAATGTGCCCAATTAGAGACAGAAAGTGGGGTGGGAGGTGACAGAGCTCAAGGCTGCTGCTCTCTTTCTGATTCATATGGAACCCACTGCTTTTTATTCACTTCTCAGTTTCTTTTAACCTTAAATTTACAGCGAGGCTGATCTTGGTTCAGACAAACGCTGAAATTGGGCCTTCCAGATAGCATGATGTTCAAAGATGGAAAAGAAATGCCCTGAATTTATTCATTTTGTTGGTCTTAAAGAAGCATCATAAGGCATAATCTTTGGCCATACACCTGACCTGGTAGGAAATTCCTATTATGTTTAGATAATCATCTCATTATTCCAGTCGGTACATTCAGTTGGTGAGTAGTTTCAAGAATTTGCCTTCTAAATTTGTCCCATCTTTAAATGAGCATCCCTATCTTCCCACTCGGTCACTGCAGCCATCCTGCAGTCTCCACTCCCACACTGGCGAGCTCGCAAACGGACCCAGCTGGCTATAATGATGACAAATCAGCCCAAATATTTATGTCCAAGGAGTTTCACTTTGGCTCTGCCCACGGCTGGCTCTCTGCTTTCTTTTACAGATCCCTCTGCGGCAGTCACTGCACTTGCAGCCAAAGCGTCATAATCACACTGCACAAACACACTTTAGCACTGGTTATGTCACCTAAACACCAGCTGACTCTTAATGTCCACAGAGATCTGAGATTAAGGTTGTTGGAGGAGTGGTATAAACATAGAGGCATACAGAGTCCATTTGTAGGTTTTTGTGTGGGCTTAGTGACCAACCTGCGATGTAAGTGATGCACATTGTATATTTTATGGTGGAAAACAGAAAATGTTTGTGCCAGGTCCTGCTGGCTTTCCAAAAGCTAAACAAGAAGAAAATGAAGACCTTTTTTAGTAGCAGAATGGAATGGATTTGTAAGCCTACGTAGTGAAAGAAGTTGTTTTCGCATCAAAGAATAAAAACGTTAGCTTACATCATAATCCATGACGATTCTAATGCAAGCTAAGTAAGGTTATATGTGCTTATTGGATTATTTGTATTGATCATATTTGCCTTGCATCTTCCTGAAGATACGAAACCTTCCATTGAAAGGACGTTACTTGATGATGTGACAAAATGAATGAGAGGAAGTGATGAAGCAAGAGTTTGACTGGTTGATAAGCGATCAGAGAGAAAGGAATTAAGATGGATGTCAAATTTATTTTTTTATTAGGAGGTATATCAGTTATTAAAATGTTGGTCAAATAGGATCATAAAGTTAGACATTGTGCAACATGAAACCTAGTGATAAACTAACTCACTTCAACATGGGCTTTAAGTCTTAAAAGGCTCTTCTTGGTAAAAACGAAAAGAAAGAAAGAAAGAGAAAGAAAGAAAGAAAGAAAGAAAACTTTAATAAATACTTCTCCAGTGAGGGTTACATAAGTAACATTGTAGGACATGATGTGGAGCATTTATTACACAACCTGACATAGATAATGTTGGAATGCAGTTTTGAAATGCAATTTTCAGGCAATCTAAGATTTAAAAAACTTTTTTACATATTGTTGTTTTGAAAGGAACTGTGAGAAAAAGTAGGTAAGAATGAATCATTTAACGAGTCCCACAGTGACCAGACATTTAGGGCGCATTTTTATCTTAAGTCTTCTACAAATTGGTGATTGCGACCAATTATTAATGCAGTGCAACTTAAGTGGAAGAGAGTGAAAGTGCATTTCAGGAAGCAAATGTAATCCCAGTTTATCTCTTGATGCCAGATTTACTATAGTTTGTGATTACACAGCAGCCTTGTTCCATTTTAATAATAAGCATTTCAAACTTTTCTACATACAATATTCTTAATATTAGTCCTTCATCATCACATCATAACTCTGTTTTTGAACAGCGATACATAAAGCCTCCCTGGTTTACCTCCAAAGCCTTTGTTCTTCCTATCAGATAACATGTATGCTTTCTGACTGTTAACACTGTAGAAGCTATAGTCTGCATTTTAACCCTGGGGCCCTGCATCAAGATATATGGGCCCTGATGCAACACAACATCTCTCGCTTATCTGCCCCAAAGTGAAAGCGTGAGAAGAGAGAGCCACAGAGACAAAAGGAGAGCAAAGAGGAAATAAGAGAAAGTTGGGGGAGAAATATGAAGAGAGAGAAGCTCCAGATTGAACGATCAACATATTGAAAATTAGCCCTTTACATGCATCATTGTTCGTAACAGTGTTGGATAACACTTAAAATTTTTCTTAGGAAGAGCAGTTTTTACCTTTTTAATTAACTCACAGATTACCTTTTTTTCTCCCTCTTTCTTCCCTTCACCTCTTTCAGCCCTTGGTTTAAACTCATTCATACCTGAAAATATATCTTTCCTCCTCATCTTCCCCTCTCATCCCCTCTTCTTTCTCTCCTGCCCCTTGAATGCCCCTGCATACAGAGCGCTCTCAGTCTCCCTTATTAAGATACATTTTGCTATAGAATCAGCACTACTTCATTCCCAGGTGAATTGGGGATGATTTGCTATTCACTCCTCTGGCTATGGATTTACCGAGACAGGCACAGAGGCAGAAGGAAGGAGTGAAATGAGAGGATGACAGGCACTTTTCCAGTGTCCCTCGCTCTTCTTTCAGCATTGAGATGCAGCTGCGGTTCTCAAAACACATGTTTAAGGGCTAAGGGTTTGGAAGCAGCGATCCAGGATGGACAGGGGATTTATGCTCCTCTTGTGCTTAAAGGCTGCTGTGAATGCAGCCGGCCGCCGAGCTGGCTGTTAGTTCTGGCAGTTTGGAAGGGATGCCTCTGGGACGACGCTTGTCTCTAAGTGTCTTTGTAGACTCTTTGCTAGCATAAATTAACGGTGAACAAACCAAGAGGCTTTTCCCCCCCCCCAATTTACAGAGACTGTCAGTTTTTTTTGCGGCTGGGTCGGAAACACACAATGCAGGACCCCGTGCACACACATGTCCCAGCCTAGATGGAGATAGTGGATCCTGAAAGGTGGCATCATGGCTGTGGGGGGGGGGTTGGGATGGGTTAGGCTGGTTTGTTGTTATTGACAGCTCGGTCTTGTCTGGCTCAGTGCCAGTGTTGAGCAAGCTCTCACTGGTTGCTCTGACCTTCTATAAATCAGGGCCAATTATCACACTGGTGCACAGCCACCTCTTCCAGCCCTGCCCTACGGAGTGTAAAGAAGAAAAAAAACAAGGTTGAGATAATTTAAACTTGCTCAGGTTACAGCTTTGGCTTCCTTCATCTGTTCCCCTTCATATGAATGACATGGGATAGAAGCGCTTAAATATATTCAACTTATAGAAAAAAGAAACATCCAACTTTCCATGTGCTATCTAAGGAGACATCATCTCGCATACAGATTAAAGGAAATTAAATTTGTAATGTAATTAGAACGGTATTATGATTATTGGATTTCCTCCTAGATCTACCCTCTCATTTAAGAAAAAAAGCCCATACTAATATGATTTGTATGGCTTATTATATTAAAATTGTTATAGGCTTTTATAGTTGTTATAGTAAAAATATGTTTTTTTTATGATACTAGAAAAACCTTCTCACTCGTAGACCACCATCAATGTTTACATTAGACTGCGTTTGGGTTGGTGACGTCAGCTGTGAGATAAGCGTGACCTCTGTTCAGCCCTTTCAGTCTGAAAGCGAGTGCAGCGTAAGCTGTGAAGACAGCGGTGACACTATAGCTTAGAATTGACATGAGGATGACGATCAGAGGGGTGGGAAGGTGAACGTGTCTGTTCAGCAGCTACCTGTCGGTACCAACCAAGATACTGAGTATCATCAGGTGAGGATCAGTTTAGTACCAGTTAGCATGATGACTGATTGCACTTTTAAACCAGTGTCCACGTTATGAACCTTTGAGACGGTACAATCTTGCAGTTTGTTGCAGCGTTATATTTGTTTGTTAGTTGATTTGCTTTATGTTTTCAGCTTTGGAATAATAGAGGCATCACAAAAAACAAAATAAATTAGCAAATGTAAACGAATAAATATGCAAATGTTTATTATTTTAAATATTGATGACATTTTCTATTTTAGCTTTGTTTTCCAACATTTGTTCTGTCTTGTTGGAAGTAACACTGAGTGTGAATCGATTTTACCTGCTGCTGTACAAATGGAACGGTCAACAGGTGGAAATGTTTTTCCCTGTCGTCCTTCTTTATGCATGACTTTTGGTCATGTTTTATTTTTGCCAGTTCACTCACCATTGGAGGTAAAACAAGGTGGCTGGTGTCCGAAACCCACAAAAGCGCTATGATGAGAAAGTTTGCTGTGTATTGCAGCCCAGTGTCGAGAGCAGAGAAACCAGCAGACAGGCCAGTATACCAGAAGATGTGGCTGTCGGAGGACAACAACCCAGCGGCAGGACCATTTTCTACTTCTTTGTGCAAGGAGGAATGGGAGGAGTGCCAGAGAGCCCTGGCAGGCCACCGATGTGCATGTTTCTGCCCAAACTGTCAGAAACAGACTCGATGAAGGTGGTTTGAGGGCCTTTGCTTTCACATCATGCAGCCTAATAAAACACCAGGATCTGCAGATGCACATTCAGTGCCCTGTGTTCTTCATGAATGAGAACAGATTCACACTGAGCACATGTGACAGATGCCAGAGAGTCTGGAGATGTCGCGGTGAACATTCTACTGCCTGCAATATCCTCCAGCAGGACCAGCTTGGCAGTGGCTCAGTGATGGACTGGGGACGCTTATCCTTGAAGGGCTGCATAGACCTTGATGCAGTGAATATCTGTCCACTTCTTACCGTTCGCTGTCAGGCTTGGTGCAGGTATTCTTTTCCTTATAAATGACAGTGAATGGCTCCTCTTTGAGTGTGTTGCGTTTTTCTGCTTTAGATACAATTTCAAGCTCATCCGTCAGAGCATTTGCACTCATCGCATCAATGCTGTGCTCGTTTCTCATGGATTTTTCCATTATCAAGCTGAGAAAATCTCCCTCCTTTTAAACTTAAATAAACCAAGTCAAGTCAAGTTAGAAGTCAAGTGGTTTATATGAACTGGGCCTAGTCATGAAAAATGTAATATTTTGAGTTCATGCCTATTTCATTTTAAAGGATGTCGCAGCGCACAAGCAATACACAGTTAGTTCGGGCCATTTACGGGACCTTTTACTCTGTTGCTAAAAAAGCTCGCTATGGTCTTTTCATAAGAAAAAAAAAAAAGAAGTGTTGTCCTTGTGTGGGTACGTGAATATATACTGTACAGCGCAACGCTGTGTGCCCTCAACCTATGCTACGTATGCTAGATTTATCATCCTCACTTAATACACTCATAAACATTCCCTGGCATGTCATAGAGGCTGCGAACCCCCTGCACGGCTGCCTTGGTAAATTGGGCCTGTGTAAACCATTTTGCCCGTCTAAAATACAGTGCAGCAAATTGAAATCCCCAGTAAGCCCGTGTAGCTGCATGTCACAGCTAGATAGGGAGGAGGAAGAATGGAGGTTTTCTCATTTACCACCTGGAGGTTTTTGCAAGTGTCATAACCAGCTCTTCTGCCACACTCCTCCATTTATCTTTTCAAGTTTTTCTGGCTTTTTTATTTTAACACCCTAGTCTTCTGGCCTGCTTTGCTAAAGGCTGTATTCAGTCTCCATTATTTTGACATATGAGGCCAGTATTTAATATCATGTTTAAAGGAGCTAAAAGCGAAATTTTTCGCCGTTAGGTGGTGTACTTTGGAGCTGTCTCTCAAACCAAAACAAAGCCTGTGTCAATCAATGTCTCTCTACCTCTCCCCCAACCAGAAAACCACGCCCCTCTTTTTTTAAAAAAAAAAGGAAAAACTCCTCTTGCCTCATACAGTTCTACTTTATTTATTAATTTTAAACAGAGAGCATGTTTAAAATTATGTAGGCCTAAAAACAGTATAATTATACATTTTCTAAAACTAATGCAAATATGACTAGTTCATAATGAGGTGTGCTTGTGCAATACAACATGAGCTCAGCTAAGAACCGCAGCTTATTCTAATTATTCATCGTTATGATAATTAGAATAAGCTGCGGTTTTTCCTTGAAAAATAACGTTGTTTCTTGGAGGTAATGTTGACTCCTTGTCGTCTTCGGTCGGACGCTTCCCACTTCTACCGGAGTCTCTGCCATCTTGAGTGCGCGCGCTGCGCCGTTACTCCGCCCTGTGGCGGCTGTTTATAAAGACGGGGGGACGTGTGCATGGACGTACATACACGCGCGGCCGGGCCGGCTAGTAAACACAGAGATGGAGGTCAACACACAGAGGCGCTGTGTGACGTCGCGCTATACTCCAGATGAAAATTAACACCCGGTTATTCACAAAAAGATTTTTTAATTCCTTCAGGGGGAAAACAATAAATTTCGCTTTTAGCTCCTTTAAGAATATATATGACTGACGGTAAACAACAGTCATGAAACTGTTCATGGATAAAAAAAAAGATTGTCCCGATCATTAAACTCCACTGAGGTGACAAGTAGACCCAGAGAAGAAATTGATTCAAAATTGCTATAACATCTGGAATCTGTTGTGCCTGTGAGTGGTCCTGTCTGTTGAAGCAACAAGCTCACTAACTTTTCTCCCGTGCACGATAATGCATACATACACACTGCACAATGCAGGAGAAAGCTTATGAAATTAAGCACGAAATGTCCCGGTTATTCCAGTGATCAGTGATGATTAGATATGAGGAGCTTCCTATTAAATCCATTTTTCTTAAAAGCATAAAGGGAATTGAACTCCTCAATTCCCTTTATGCTTTTTGCCATGCATAAAGCAAACACATAACACAACCATTAGTCTGCAAAACCTCCATTAAATGCACTCATGCCTTCCCACCATCCACCCTACAGTCGTCCATTCCTTTGAGACCTTTTGCACCCAGTCCATTCTTCATCCAGGGGGACTTTTCCACCCTTTTTTTCTTTCCCCTTGGATAACCTCACTCTGTTCCTCTTCTCCCAGCACTGTAAGTAATGGGCTTGTTTTGACCCTCTATGCCTCATTGTGTAAGATTTCAGCTTCTGACCTTAAAAAATGAAAGCAAATCGATAGGGCGGGACACACGAATTCCAAAGACCAGGATCCAAGCCAAGCCTGGAGCCCAGAACGGAGGAGGAAGAGGAGGAGGAGGAGGAGGGTGGATGAGGACGAGGAAGGCTGTGTGTATCATTGGAGCGCTGAAACAAAGAAAGAAAAAGGAGGCTTTCATTTAAGATTCAGCACCTACAGCAGCTCTGGGTTGTGCCCCCTTGTTGTGCTGGCAGATTCGTACACATCGCACACCACTTTAGTTTTGTGAGTCTAATTTAAGCTCCAATAGGCTCGGACGAAATAAAAGAAAGAGGCGAGAGGGCGATGCAAAAGGTTAAAGCTTCAAAGTCAGGGCTTGAACTGCAGCTGTGCAGTTTCTAGTGATTTTAAGAGGGAGGAAATGACTCCCATGGAGCAGGCGAGAGATTACGATTTCTCACTGGCTTCTGTCGAAGCATGGAAACATGAAGTTCTCAAGCCTGGCTCTGCTTTTATCATTGCAGCCTGTCCAGCTATGTCTATCAAGTGCAAAAATGGATATTGCAGAAATTAGGCTTCGACTTGTGTATCCTTTTGGGATGTGCCAGGCTCGACTCTAAACAATAGTAAAAAATGAAAAACAGCAGCACTCACATTTGAGTCGTTTAATGGCTCACATCACAGATAATGATGTGAGTCAATAAACGACTCAAATGTGAGTGCTGCTGTTTTTCCTTCAGTTTTGAATGTGCTACCCTTCTTTTTCTTTGTAAGTTTGTCAATATGACACACAAATCCTGTGTAACATGAGAATTGGACTTCACTTTGAGACTGGTTTGAACTTTTTAAGCAGGCAGACCCCCGCTGAGTCGTGCATATTCAATTGTGTAGAAACACCAACTCGAGCTAACACCATCGGCCAGACACCTGAAAGACGTTTCCTTTGAACTTCGTATGAAGACTTGACTTGAGGCTGTCCTAGATTAGAGCCGCTCCCTAAAGTCAGGAGCTGTAAAAGTAATGTATGTGCCTGTCTTTGTAGATGGCTGTTTTTGCTTCTGTGTGAAAAAAGGTGTCTCCGTGTTATGGCATGGCGTGTGTGTGTGGGCGTGCGCAACTACAGACATATGTACCGCCGTGAGTGTTAGCGTGGCACAGTGAGCGGCTGGCCATCAGTTCCATTTAGCTCAGCGTGGTAATTGGCCGTCCATTGATGGACGTGGCTCCCTCTTCACGCTCCAGGGACCCCAGCTCTTTGTCTGAGAAGTGGGAGGCGACATGCTGGCGTTGCACACACACGCTTAAAATAGCGCATCAAATCAGCCATGCTCCAACAGTCGCCGCTAACGTACGGGGCAGATTGGAGGGCTAATGGTGTGTGTGTGCGCGCATGTTAAACTGTGTGTGTGTGTGTGTGTGTGTGTGTGTGCGTTCTTACAGCAGAGTTGAGGTTCTCCCTGGGGAGGATAAGGGTTAACATGGTTAACTAGAGCTGGTGGTGGTATTTTGTCATGTCGTCCTCCCTCCTTAAACCGTTTTTTTTCTCCCTTCTGCTCCATCAATCACTTTACTTTTTTTTTTTTGCATTGTGCATTGTCTCTTACACTCTTCTTACACCTTCATGTTTACACTCTTTCACTGTTCCTCCCTCTCTTTTTGTCTTTCTTCCCTCTATGCCCACGGGCTGCAGCTCTCCCTCTCTGTCATTATGTGCATTGTCCCTGCAATAGAGATATAAATGGTCTGTGAGCAGGGGGCCCTGACTTCCATACCATAAATCTACGCTAACAGCACAACAAGCATATAAAGAGAGCAGGGACGAAAAAGAGAAGGAGAAAAAACAAAGGAGACAATCACATTTCCGTCACAGTTTGAATACATTTTGTGCGATAGAGATTATATTGAAAAAAGACGTTCATATGTAGATGTTTATAAAATATGCTGGAGTGGATTATTGCATCAGGATCTCACACCCTCGGAGGTGTAAATTGTTTCACAGTGTAATGAAATTGGTTCTGGCAATATTAGTAGAGAGCGGGAGGTTGCCATCATTTAAAAGTGTTTATAAGCTGCTGGAAGCCAGATAAAGCCCGATCTCTGAGAGTCTCCTTGGTGAAATGTTTACTTAAAACGCAAAATTAAGTGAACTGAGAAAAACAAGTAAATGCGAAGATACAGATGCATAATGTGCCCCCTGTTACCTCACTTGAAGAGCTGTTTACTTTTTTTTCTCCTGACTTTTTGTCACTGAATCTTGTTTTCTCTGTGTGAAAAAGTGTTTTCCCCGCAGTGCATTCTTATTTGCGATTATGGTTATGTTATTGAAATTTTCCTCATTAAAATCTGCTGTTGGGTTTTCATCTGTTTTCAGCAACACTGATCTCATCTACACCCTGACTCACAACTACCCGAAAATGCCTTGCCTCATAATTGCAATGACACTGAACTGGTAGCCCCTGCTGTTTCCTCAAAAGAAATATATTTGAACTGGGTTTCTCTCATTTCCAGCTCCTTCCCTGGAAATCTGTTGTCACCTCTCCCTCTTGCTGTCACTTAAATTCTTTCTTCTTCTTAACACGCCACGTCTTCAGCTGAACCCTATTTTTAGCTGTTTGTATTAAATCGCTCCTCTCTTTGCTTTCTTTTCCCAGCAGCCCTATGCTCCACCCCCCCATCCCATGGCTCCTCCCAGCCCCAGCACCAACAGCTGCAACCAGGGAGGAGCAGAGCAGCTGAGTAAGACCAACCTTTACATCCGCGGCCTTCCACCTGGGACCACCGACCAGGACCTCATCAAACTCTGCCAACCGTAAGTTCTCACGACCATATGAACTATTTACTAAGTTCATTTTTTTTGTGGTTGTTTTGTTACCTGGTAACCTTAGTTACGATTTGTGCAGCACCAGAGTAGACTATGCATTCCTATATATTCAAATTAATCTTTGCATATTTTGTACATTAATGCACACTTTTTCAAAAGAAATGAGTTTTCGTGCACTCAAATAAATTGTTCAAACTGAAGAGTAAATCATCATTTTCTAGTTTGACTAGTTGTATGAACAATTTTAAGGAGACAATTACAGGCATGAAAAACGAACCATTAAGCTGCTTCTCTCTGAGTGATTTTAGAGAGAAAGAGTGCTCATAAAGCTCTGCCAAATATTCTTAAAAGAGAAAAGAGGCCCACAAACCTGCCTGCACACAGCTCAATGAGGCCTAATAAAGCCTAGATTGGACCACCTCCCCCAGGAATCACAGACCAAGACCTTATCAGACAGTAACTCAGAGTCAAATGGGCCTTCTTTTTTTCCCCGTGTCTCGGTCTCTCTCACACACACAAGCTGCTTTGTTCAGCTTCATTAAGTCGTTTTCACTTCCAAAATGGTGAAAAGGGGGTCAAGATCATTAATGGAGACAAGGCCAGCATATTGTGAAATACAGGCCATGAGCAAGTCTGTCTGGTTGCATAACCTTTTCTTGGCCATATTTCCAGAAATGTCCCGGTCAAATGTGGCCAATTATTCAATGATGCTTTGGAGACGGGAACATGCTGTCCAGTATATTGGGTAATGCTCCTGGTAGCCATGTCATAAGTCATGCATTTATTCTTGAAACTGACCCGTCAAGATTCCATTAGGCTGAGAGGCAGCCCAATAAGATTTGGAAAAGCACTCAGCTTTTTGACATTGGATCTCTCTCATATTGCTCTTATGTTCACCCGGCTCTACACAGTCGGACAGTTTCAATTTGACATCTAATTCCATATGGTCTTGAATATTTTGAGTATAGCCATTCAAAAGGGCAAAGTATGTCAGAGCTTATGTAAAAGACTCTGGGTGTAGATCTGCATTCTAATATGTTGCTCTTCTCCTGTGCGTTGTGGGAATCCACTGACTTTGTCTGTTATTGCTTGGATTTGCTGTGCTGTTCTCTAGTGGCTGTCCTTCTGTTCAGCCATTTCCTTAGATCCCTCTTTTTCTCATATTGCCCATTTTCCCTCTTTGTGTATCAGCTGCCTAAAAGCCTCCAAGGTTGCCCGAGGTGTGCTATGCTAGTGAAAATTCAATGCCACTGAAACATTAATTAGCTAGACTCTGTTTCAGTGGCAGGCAGGTGGCAGCATTTTAGAAAAGGTCATGCAACTGTTCTGCAGTCTTCAGCACCCTGGGTCCCCCCTCAGGTTCCCCCCCAGCACAAATCTCCTCATAGCCCTCGACCTCAGCAATTCATTCAGGAAGACTTCACACTCTCTGCATTTGTTACCTTATTCTTTAAAATAATTACAAAATGGTTTCAGTCATATCTAAGCTAATCTCCCTCATCGGGACAGGGAGCCTGCCAGCTCACTCAGGGCTGAGTGTGTGTCTTTGGTGCAAATCCTCCTGCTGGCAGTGTGACAAGTTAAAGCCGATCCTGAGTTCTTTGTGTCACACACAAGCAGCTCTGGCCCGAACGTTCACCAGTATCTCAAAAGCAAACAAGCTGCCGCCAAACTGATGCATTCTTGACAACAGGCCATATCATAGCTGTTGATTGGAGGCTGCTGAATATCCCTGAGACATGCCAGAAAAATAAATGCCTTCTGCTGTGGTTGTAACCCTGTCCTCGTGAACTTAAATATTTCATTGCCAAGAGTCTGTCACATTCGCATCCAGCAGCTTTCATCAAGGCCTCACAACCTCTGAAATTCCTCAGTTCTTTTTCAAAATATAGAAACTTTAAAGTTAGAGCTCCTAGGTTTACACAGATAATGTTTTTTTTTGTTTTTTTGAGACACTTAGTGTGGAACTGTAAAAATATAATTGTCATATTTACAAACACTGAGGAGCCATGTGCCCTTTAGCTGCTGATTTAAGATCTGTTTTTGCTCTTTGCTTAAGATGGAAATGGATACTTTCATCCATTATGTTTTATGTGTGTAATTTGGTCAGTTTCCAGGGCTCTCATGGGGTAGTTCCACCAGAAACCATGGGGACAGTACTGAGTAGTATAGCTTATGTCCAGTGTGTCCATGACCAGCGACAGGACCAAAGAAGCACCTGCAATATATTTAGAGGCTCCACAGACCCCTACCTTCTATTACGCTGCTGTTTTTACATCTTTCTGTGAATGTACATAATCATGACCTTTTCCACCGTCTGCCTGTTTGCTGTTGTCTGAGAGCCACATCGGAGCTCAGAGGTGAATTCCATGTTTCCCTCTCTGGGATGTGTTCCTTAACAACCAATCAAAAAGCATACATGGGAGTTTGAGGACAGTGACGTTTGAAACGTACATACCTGTTGACATGACCCGAGTATAACTTGATCGGTACTTCACTGTTGACATAAGAACCTATTTTATTGTTTTGCTTACTGCGGCTGATGATCAGACCCGGAAATGGAGGCAGTAGAAGAAGTCTGGCACAGCGTGTCACAGTGAACCGGAAGGGTTTGTGGCTTATGCGCACTTCTTCGTGCATGATACGTTTTTACAAGTGTTGCAATGAGCCAGCTTGTTGTTATATTTATTAGCACAAAAACTTTTTGCAGATTCATCTATTTTGGTGCTCGGCAGATTTTTCTTTGTTGGTATTTGGTGGACTTGACATAGAACTACGAATATGATGTTTAAAAAACCAGAAGGTTATTACATATTCCCAGCAATGCTCGATACTCAATGCCCAACCCTAATCATACTGCCCTGAAGTTATATCTCCTACTCATTTTTTCTCTTATATGAAGTGGTAGCCACTCTTGATTGCTCACTGCACTTGTCCACATATCTGTAGATGTCTGGAGCTTGTAATTTATGAGTTGTCTTGTCTTTACAAACACAGATCGTTTTGTTTGTCTTTCACCCCCCGCTTTGCAATTTCTGGTAACCAAACCTTAAATCACAGAGACACAAATATGCAGCTGGGAGCAACTGAGTGCAATTATTTTCATTGGTAAGGCTAAGATTTCTTTGTGATCAGCCACCTCCTTCAACCTCTCTGTAGTCCGCAGGAGCGAAAGTAAACACTAAAGAATACCAAAGTTCTCACCAGCGGTCGGAGTTACATGCCGCAAGCTATTGAATGAGTAATTAAATGAATTCGGGAGGGTGCTTAATCTCTGTTTCACTCAGCTGGCTGGATGTAGGGTTCTCCACCAGCCGTCAGCCTGATATATGGTTGTGGAGAAGAGGCCAAAGGAGCGGAGAGGGGATTTGTTGGCTGAACACCCAGACAGAGAGAGGCCTTCCTCCTTGCCTGGCTAGCTGCATGAGTGGATGGATAGACATACGGATGTAGAGATGGAGCAATGGTGAGAACAGCCATTAATGTGAGAAAGATTCCTTGGCCTACCCACCTATGTTGAGTACACTAAGCCAACACCAACTACGCGGTGCAGCCAGCACATCCAACCCAGTCATTAAAGCCAGCATACCCCCAAATCACTTTGGTGCAAAGTAGACTTTATAAGCTTTTTCACCAGCCAGATATAAGGCACCACCCACATTTTTCTTGTTAGCAATCCCACCCCAGGAGATCAATAGAGTGACTGGAATCAGGTAGTTCCGTGAAACCCTGGAAGGAAAAAAAGATGGGGAATTTTCTTTTTTATCATTAGGGCCCACACCTGGAATAACAGGGGCAAAATGTTTTCTATTCTCCCCAGGGGTCACGAAAATCCACATCTTAAACTGTAGAGAAAAAAAGAAGAATGTTAAAAGATCCTAACCCCTTCTTTGCTCCTCTCTTTATTTCTCATTTGCTGCCCACCTTTTGCTCTTCTGAGTCTGGTTCTCTTCACCCAATTTCAGTCACTGCCGAGCCACAGCTGTGCCCTCATCGGGACTGGTTTTGGCATCCATTCGCTGACCTGATCACACAAATAAAGTGAGCCAAATCAAGAGCTAATCACCACCAATTGTGAAAATAACCTTTCCCATGTGTGCTGAGGGGATGGTGGAGGGGCAGCTAGCGAGCGAGAGAGGAGAGGGGCGAGCTGTGAGGTTTGAAGCCAGAGGAGGTGAGTTGCTGGGAAAGGAGGGGTGACCCTGGGACCACCTGTTTTTATGGAGCAGAGGCCCAGACACTCATCAGCACCACATTATCCCTAATGACTCTCTGCTATCCGAGCTGGCCCATCCCATAGCCCTGTTTCCAAAAACTGTCAGAGGGTGAGAGAAAGGGTGAGCAGACGCTCTTTAATCCAACTTCAAAGTCACAAATTTCCCATCACCCACCCCACTAGTGAATGCTAAATAGTGTGCACTTATATAGTGCCTTTTAGCCTCACCTGGCTTCTGCAGAGTCATTCTTGTAAATCTAAATGAGGAAATACACTGTACACATCATTAATAGCCTATAAATACTAATTTTAATATAAAACTATTAATGATTAATCAATAATATATCGTTCATTCTCCCGATGATCAATTGAGACAATGCCTACTGTATCCCTAATTCCTACCCGCTGTTGAAAAGCATATCTGGGCAAACCCATTAGAGACGCTCTGTATGGATAGAGGAACAAGTCAAAGGCTAATTACACTGAACTGCATCCATGTGTTAAAATGGAATGTCATAATGTTTTTCTAAAGGAGAGAAGTCATGTACAAAAGGATTCCCGCACACTGTCCAACTTGCATATATTTATTTGCAACGTTTCGGTACTAGACCTTCATCAGGCAAACAATTCTGAACTGTAAGACGCCATCTTAAATAGGGAGTGGTTGTTCCCTGTAACCAATCTCATGTCCGCACTGGGATCCAAAAAGGATCCAATTAGTGCACTTGTATGAATAACATGACAAAAAACGACACTTAAATAGATAAATACCATAAGAGAAAGATAACATATGACATCTTAACAAAAGTCTTAAATGTAGCAAATATCGAAAAATTCATCAGAAATGTCAAAATTCATAAAATATGACATATTAATTCTAAACAAGCTATAATAAGTATGAAAA
>JAVQJG010030640.1:0-13434 GCA_036024015.1 Craterocephalus amniculus
AGATAGATAGATAGATAGATAGATAGATAGATAGATAGATAGATAGATAGATAGATAGATAGATACTTTATTAATCCCCCTGAGGAGAAATTATTGTGTCCAGCGACCACATTCAACATAAAAACACATAAAATACATAAAAATACATAAAAATACATAAAATACATAACATGTACATGACAGAAAAAAGAAAAAGCACGAGCGAGTGTAGGTATATACATGGAAATGTGGATACTTTAATAATGCCCCAATAAAATAAGAAATTAAACATGATTTCACTTTTTCAATTGAAATTTACAACAATAAAGCCAAAAATAAAAAAATGAATTAAAAAACTGATTAGTCTGTTCATGCATCTCCAAAATGGAGTATTGAAAAGGCTGAAATGGGAAAGAAATGGCAAAGAGGATTGAAAATAAAATAAAAAACTCATGCAGTGGCTTATTCTCGGTCTGCTCAACAAGTTATTCCAGGAGCTCTGAAACAACGTGAGATTGTATTTGTGTCCAAATACATTCTTTTTGTTGAAATTCAGGAACAAGACCACATCTCAAACAGTCTCCTTCATGTCATACATTTATAGAATCCCATCTGTCCTGCTCACCTGTTTATATACTATCCTCATCATCCATATAACTAATTCAACAATAATGTTTTTCTCCTTGAAGATATGGTCCTTGCTCATTAACTTACACCTTTTTTAGAAGACTTCACTGAGATCGGGATTTCATTTGTCAGAGAAATCAGATTACAGAAGGAGAAAGGAAGCATCAGACATTGCAATCCTCTGTCATTCTCTGATTATTGCTTCACTGAAAGTGCTGAGTGTACTTAAAAGTGATTTTAAAAGCAGCGGATGTGGGTAAAGCCTGCCTCCTATTGGCAAGTGTATGGATGCTTCCTCATCCCAAGTACACTCATGCATCTTTCAGCAGGAGAGGAGAGAGGGAATCGATGGAACTGCCAGAGAAGGACACATGGGAATCCAGATGGTAATTTATGGGCTGCAGACGTAGCACACTTTGTGTGGAGACCTGAAAGAGGAGTGGGAGATCTAGAGACAGAAATAAAGGAAGTCTGTCTTACAAAGAGGGCTTGTTTAGAATATTTCATTGAAAGAAAGTCTGCGTTTTTTCCAGATTTTGTCAGTTTGGGTTTTGGTCGGCAACACATGGGTTTCCTTTAAAAGGGATATAAAGATACAAGATAAGAAACATATCGTAGGGATGAAATAAATATTTTTACTTAATTTGAAAATGGTTTGGAAAGCCAAGCCCCAATTTTATAATCTTTTTAATAAGGTGAACATGGAGGTTACCAGTCTTTGAAAATAAAATAAAACAAAAAACTGAAAAAATATGAAACATGAAGGATTAACACTGTCATAAAAACAAATTTTACTTCTCCCAAACTTTGAATTTTGGTTAACGAAGGAAGGCCAGATTGATATTCCTTCCACGGCTGAGAGAAAAGTGGTTTGTCCAGGATGTCAGACTTGACCTCTGTCAACCTCAACATTTTAATCTGCAGCATGACAGCTGAGACGAATCTCATCTGGAGTTTCGCCTGCCTGTGAAAGCATGTCAGTGCTTGTGCCAATGATTTTTTTCCCCCTCAGCCAAAACATGCAGCGCTAACCCCCCCACATTAGAGAAGCAGATCTGCTTGTTTTATTACATCCTTAATGGTTCCGTAATGAAGGCTTTATTGGTGATAAGGCAAGAGGGGGTGGGCCGGTGCTGACAGAACAATGAATGGGTTTGCAAGGCCTCCTGGGAATGTTAATGTCCTCTGGGAGTTGAGGGTCTGTGCTGAACTCATCTCAATTTCTACTTCTTTCTTATGGTCTGCTTCATATTGAGGCTGTAGTTGCCATGGCAGCAGTTTGTTTTCTGCAAAATGGCTGGATGTCTATGAATGACATATTTATTCAGATACAACTTACCACAAAGAAACTATACTTAACAGATAGACTGACCATACAGTTGTCAAATTTAAAATAGTGTCTGGTATGTGGGTTGCATTACAGGTCTGTGTGTGCCTTTATGCATCACTGTGTGCACTGCATGCTCAAATTTGGATTACAGAGTAGTATGTGTGCTCAGCTGGTGCCATGAGGTGCAGTTTCATTTGGTTTAATGAGATTTTGACAAAGCTATCCGAGAGATCATTTGCTTCACAATCAGAGCAACACATACACACAGAAGGCTTGTTAATATTGGATAAGCGTGTGTGTCTGTGTGTGTATGTGTGCTCTGCTCTTCATGTGACAGAAAATTCATGAACATCCAAGTAATATGTAAGCCACAAAATGCATGCATGAAAAATAGTTCCAGCCATTCCCTCACTGATTCACGGTCTTGTTGCACGTTTGCAGATGCTGAATGAGCGTCATGTGATGGTTCGTGTTGGCGGAGGATGGGAGCCTTTTATAAGTTACCTGCAGAAACACGACCCCTGCAGAGGGGGAGGAGGGGCAGGCAGCAGGTCTGAGGTCAGGGTCAGTCGGGACAAAGCGAAGCCACCTATCCTGAAGAGCTCACCTGACAGTTACATGGTGGTCGGTGGCAAAAAATAGACTCTCAAACTGTCTGTCCAAAGTCTGACCAAAACTGTATGTAGTCATTTTTCTTCGAGAACCTTTTACCTCATCTTCAAGATGTAATATAATGTTATCTATCAATGAGTTGAAGATTTGACTTTGACTTCTATCTGATCAGTTTGGTTGTATAGTTTCAAAGCTGAATTTATGTGCAAGACAAACAACAGGTCATGACTTAAAATCTGCTTATAGGTGTCAGTCAGTTTGCATAAACAGGTTTAAAAATTATCTAGTTTAAGTTAAAGTGAGGATTTTCCACCCTTTATTAGTATGTTAAAGCAAAAAACCTTCAGAAGTTGCCTTGAGGTGTGTGAAACAATAAAGAGACAATTGTAAACGAAACATCCGTTGTTTCAATAGATCATTTGATCAATTTCATTTGATAATTCTTGAAATATTGTTTCAATAAAGATTTTTTATAACATTGTATGCAATTATGTAATTAGAAGGAAAGTTTTGATTTGTACTGTTTTGCATTTATTAAACTTAAAAATTTTCTTTTGTGTCCTTTGAATTTGTATGAATGAGCTTTTGCATTTTACTTTACTATACAACACTCATGTTTAAATCAATGGAGCTATTTTTAAATGCTGTTGTAAGTATAAAATTTGATTGGGGGAGAACATTTTACACAACTAGTTATTTTACATTTTATTTTAATGTTTCAATTTTGTATGTATGATTCTGATGCGTAAATGAAGAAATGTAAAGGAAGGGCCTGTAAAAGACTCCACATCCAATCAGCTTGATGCAAATGCAAAACATCAAGTCCTCCCTCTAGATGGCACTATGTCCTAAATGACAAAAGGCCATGCCTCACCTCTGCGCCGTACTGCTGCTCTGATCAGCTCTACAGGTTATCTTATTTCAGTTTCAATTCCACAAACTAGCACATGCCCAAGGATTCTACTATGCAAAACCTTTTGATGCCTCCTCAGCCAGAATAATAAGTCACATACTAAATTTTTAAACATGAGTGCTTTTGAAAAAAAGCAGTATCCATTGCGATGATTCATAGACGAGTGTGCAACCTTGGAAACCACAACTGCAGAAAACTGGTGCAGATACAGAGACGGGAAGTCACAACATCTTAATAATACATTTTATTTCATTAAAATAAATTAATTAAAAATGGACACAATTTTTTTATATATATTGAAAGAAACTAATTGTAATGAGATCATGCAAGACTGGAATGTCTTTTTTTTAACCCCCACACAACATCTGAAGTGGATGCACCCAGTATAAATGACTTGTAGAAATTAATTGCTGTGCTACTGGAATGAGGGCCACTGTAAACAATGACATTTTTGCAGGGCATCCGTCACTGCATACACATCAAAGCCTTTCATGAAACATGGGAGGTTGCCACTTGAGAAGGATTTCCAACTATTTTGAATGCCTTATTCTACTCTTAGGACCAAATTTCTTCCACAGAGGTCAGGATTTTTATGCTTTTGCAAATCTTGCTACTGTGTGCTACTGTTTTTGCACACTCAGTCAGTGACAACACTTTTACATTGAAGACATTGCTACTTGGTGGTTTCCAAGAAATTTACTATTTGAGGCTTGTCTTACAAACAATTGCTGTAAAATGCTAAAATGTTTGGACTGCCCATGATGGCATACAAGAGCTACAAAAGTCCGATTTACTTGCCGATTCCACATAAAAGAACAACTTGTGTGAAATCATGCTTCAACAGAACACATCTCTGCAGCAGGTAGGCCTACTTTATACATTACAGTTTACTGTTAGTAATAATTATATTACTATGTATAAATTTGGGGTTAAAATCAAAACAATAGAAAATGCTGACCATAGATATAAATGCTTTATATTTATGGTATCTCCAAGTTTGTGACGTTAATATTTTGTCAGTAAGAGCCTGGACTGGCTTAACATGGACGCATGAACAAGTATTAACCCAAACTCTTTGTAAAAAGACAACAGGGTGATTGTACATGCTCTGATCCTCTTCTGCTTTCATGTGTTACCTTGAAAACATGTAATGTATAAGTGCCTTACACTCCAGGCTCACTGACTTTTATGAAACGCAGCAAAGTGCAAAGAGTCAACAAGACACTGAAGATACAGATTTCAATCATGCCTCAGTAAATTTTCTTGTTAATGGTGATGGTGAAAGGACTGAACATCACACACAGTGTTGTTAACACACTACTGACACCTTTTTTTCTAAGAGAATAATTGACATAGCTGATAGAATATCTCATGATTCATCTCAGGCAATCAACACTTACATAAACATCATCACACATGGCTGTAATATTCATGTATCATGAACTTGTGATGAATTTCATTCATCAAAATGAGTTAGTTCCAGTAACTGAGGGACAATAAGAATCACAACAAAAAGAAATTGTCCACTCAAAATTGCAGGACTATCATACATATCCTTTTTCATTTAACATTTTAAGACCTACCAGCTGCACTTACTGTAGTTTTAAGAACCATTTCCATTGTTACATCTCATACCAAACTCAATGAGTAACATAATTATGTAATTCAAAGACAATTGTATTTTAATGATTTGTATTAAATGTATGAAGAATTGACAGTGTGGAAACCCTCCATCCAAATATTACATCAAACAATTTCAAATGAAAAGATTTCCACAAGACTCAAATGATCATCTATTTTAATTGTTGGAATTCTGAATCCATTTACACAACACTTAAAATGCCAACTTCTTATCATAAATCCCTGTCAGTTGAGGGACACTGATTTCTCTCATTTTCAGTTTAAAAAACAAAGAAAATGATTTTATAGTGTATGTACTTGCAAGACAGCTTTTTAAATACACATTTTGCAGTAAAACAGCTGTTTGTGCTTTTTTTAAAAATCTGATTTGGAAGAATTTCTAATACAAATATTGAATCACAAAACTAAACAGAAAAGAAGAAATAAGTGAAATTGTAACATTTTCTCGACTCCTTGCACACGGAATTTAATACACCACAAATGCTTATTTATTTGATACAAAATATTTTTAAATCAATCACGATAGAAACCAAGTCATGTAAAATTTGGATACCATGATTCTTGACATGTTTAGCCAAGTTTAAAGGATTTAGTTTGAATCTTTTGCTCCTTTTTGTATTGATGCCACTTCCCAAATAATAATATTTTTCTTAAAACCCAGAGTAAAACTCCCCAATCAATAATATGTATTTGAGTGGTGGTGGTGATGATCTGCATTACAAAAATCTTGCATGTTTATGTAGCCACAGGTATAATATATAATGATATTTTTAAACCTTTGTACTTTGTTCAGAGGACTGTTTTGATTGTGCTTCTGTAAAAGTGGACCACTGGCATCGCTTTCACTTTTTTTGTTTTTCCTAAAACCACTCAAACTGCTTTTATTCAGAGTACACTAAAAGGCTGACCAGTACTAAGGGTAAACAGATACCTTTGCATTTTTTTTATCTTGATAGTTTAAGATGCAGCTGTCAGCAAACAGTAGGTTGTGTTAGAGCAGTGTCAGGACAGCAAAGTTCATTTGCTGCTCAGCAGCCGCTGTCTTTTAATGGTTTCTTTTACTTCATTGTTTTTATTTGGTGCAAAGAAAGACTTTGTATTTTGCTAAAACCAGTAAAGGATTCAACCAGCCTTCATTACCTTTTAAAAGAAAGAAAAAAATCTTATTCAAAATTGACTTTACACTAGCAAGAATCTGGATCTACAGAGATGCATCTGTACATAGATTTTCAAAGAAGGATCAATTTGCTCTCCAAGGCAAATGTACTTCTGTGTATTGTCTGACACCGATGGCACTGCAACATCCATAATAGGCATCTAGTCCCGGACCAGTGTTTGATATCAGTTAGTGTGCTCACTAATGATAAGCAGTGAAAAGCCACTGCCAGCACTTTTCTTAAGATTACAAACACTAACACACTTCATAGAATGAAAGAGGAATGTTGATAGGATGCTCTGGCCTGATGTTTGTGCGTTTGTTCCAGTTGGAGGATTTCTCTTATGTTTTAACTGGAAATACTGAGCACATGTGGATAAGCTGGTGTGTGTGTGTGTCCCGTGTGGAAGTGTATGTGTGGCTTTATGTATTTAAAAGAGCACCATTTTAAGACAAATTCTCTTCTGAGAAAACAGTCAATTGTAGATCACCATAAAATCTGCATGTCAAAATAAAAACAACCAAAAGGGGGAGGGGGGGAGTTGTATTTGTGCTATGAGAGCCATTCCCCAGGCATATGCTGCTGTACACGTTTCTCTCAATGTTCCCGGAGGTCCTTCTAGGGTTTATCAAGATAAGATGTGAGAAGCTTGTCGATACTTTTGTTGCTTCCATCACAACTCAGGCACACTGAACACTGAAAGGGGATGGCGATGTAAGGAATGCTGTGATATGGTGATTAGACAAGACTGTTTCAGAGTCAAACATCAAAGTTGGACAGGTGTGGTTTGTTCGTTCACTGGGTCAGTTGCTTCACCACGCCTCTGTCACACAGTCCCATTCTCCTGCCGGGGCTTGTGGGTTGTCGAGCGAGTGGGCGTGCTCAGGGAGGGGGCCAAGGTGCAGAGAAAGCCAGCCAGCAATGTGAGACCGAGTCCCCCCCAGGCACAAAACATGGACCAGCCATAGCCATGGCCAATGTCTTCGGGGAGGCCGTACATGTAGCGAGGGTAGCGGGACAACTCAAAGTTGATTCCAGCCACACATGTGCACAAGGAGATGATGCAGCACGTTCCTGCATGAGCAAAAGAGAGCAACAGTGATTCAGAAGGGTTCCTTATCGATCATTAAACTCTTACATGTACTCTGCGTCTTACTGCTGGACGAGAGTCAAGGTACAGCAGGACATTGATCTGCTGTCTCATGTTAACCTAATAGTGCTCTCAGCTGTCACCAAATAAACATGTAAATTGAATAAAGTGGGATTTTGCCTGTATGCTTGTGTGTGGATGTGGGCATATGTGCTTTCACAGTACCTCCCATGAGAAAGAGTAGCCCAGCTACATATTGCATGAGGTCATGCTGCTGGCAGCATCCCAGCACTCCAATGATCCAGCCAAAAAGAATGATGGATACAGCCATGCCCACAAAGCCAGCCGTCATTCTTCTTAGATCTGCAAGTAGAGATAAAAACATGCCCCCATCAAGTTTGAGTTATAGATACAGGAGAGTGAAAATGAATACTAAATGTCATTAATCTAATGTATGAATTCATGTGACAACCAATTACTCATTTCAATTTTAAAAGAAGAATCCGGATGTCAAACCATAAGCTTTTATTTACTCCTTCTTGCTGGAATGCAATATAAAATGGAAAACGAGGATGTGGGTGGGAAACCTTGGACCTCATCCTGCAAGTATTAGATGTTTCTCTGATCCAACACAACTAACTCAAATGAGTCACTGTTCAGTAATGACTCATTATGGACCCACTATATAACTTTTCTACTATTACTACTTTTTTCTGAGTGACGCATCCCCTATTGACGGCTAAGTCGGCATCCATCTTGCATCCTACTTGTACTGTGAGCTCTCCAGACAGTAAAAAAAACAGTCTTTTCTTGACCCTTGTTTTATCGCTTGCTCTTTTTTGGCTTTCTTTGGTTTAATCTTTTCTTCAATAATGTCTTCAAATGTTTCTTTGCTGAATCTGCCGGCATGCATTCAAAACGACTGATGTGTTTACATTCACTTGCTAACATGTAATGTACATTCAAACTGAAACACAGCAAGCGGTGCCCCAGATGTGAAAGTTCTATAGTGCGGATTTTCAGCTGTTGGACACTGCTGAACCGACGGCTCTAGAAATGTGCATAATAGATGTCACTGTGCCATCAAATGATACCTGAATACAGAGTTTAAGGTTGAAAAGTTATATAAATGTTCTTTGATGCACATAAATCATTGTGCTACACTGTTGGATCCATTTTATGTGAGGTGTGTTATAGCAAAGAAACATCTAAAATTTGTAGAAATGTGGCCCTTGAGGACCAAGGTCCCTCATGACTGCTCTAAACTGACCACACAATCTTAAAAATGTTGCTGTAAGCTGTAAGAAACTGGAGCAAAAAAAAGTGATCACCCAAAAACCCACGTCAGGTAGCCTATGCTTTATACACACCTTCCATCCATGCACACCTCTGCAAACATGATCTCACTGCCAGCAAAGCCAGTGATCTTCATGATCAACTAACCTTTGCATTTATAAATAGAGGAGGGTTATTCTAAATCTCTGGATTAGGCATTTCTTTCAGAAAACATTAAATTAAGCAACACCAAATACAATTTAAAAAAGACTGAATTCATGATTTATTTAAAGATATTTAAATACTAATACACTGGAAGATGGGTCTCGGAAGTATGTTCAATTCTTTTTGATTATTGTTAGTCTGTTTGCCAAACAAAATGAAATATTCATGAGTAGCTCTGAAACAGGAAACTCTGAACAAAATTGCACTAAGCTCAACCTGTATGATAACAACGGGAAGACATTGGGAGGACGGCTGGAAACAGTTCACAGAGCTCATGAAGCCTGCAACATTATGTATAAAACATGTGAATGTGGCATGATGGCATTTGTGTACATGTACATGGCTTCCAGTGACACTGGGTTACTCATGTTTATTGATGATATGTCTGAACACAGCAGCAGTCATATGAATTCCTAAGCGTACAGTGATTTACTGTCTGCTCAAATTCACCAAAATGAAGGAAAGCTGATTAGATAGTGCTTCACAGAACAGATTAACAATGACCCAAAATGGACTGAGAAAGCAATCCATCTCCGAGTAAAGAACAGAATAGCTGGTCCATTTCTCTAACCGCAAAACAATTAATTCAAGTATTAGCATTTGCTTCGATTTGTCACTATGGGAGACTCCTCTGCGTGTTCCTCACCTATCTCATTACAGCAATCCTATTGGCTGGCAATCATCACGTTACCCTTTAAGCAGCTTTTGCCACAACTCAGCTTCGTTGAAACATCTCCTCTCAGTTCATACAGACCATATCTCAGTTCACTGTTAGCTAACTTAAATGTTCATATGGACATGTCTTGTTTTCTGTTGCCCAGCACTAGGTGCATCTCTCGGTCTTCTCCATAGACCAAGGCATATAACCACAAGATTGTGTTAGCACAGTTTAGCACACCAGCAGTAACAATGTTTTATTTGTTCTAGCACTCCAGCTAACACATTCTTTTTAGCTAGCACTAGAGGGAACAAGGACTCTGGAGTTCATTCTTGACCTGCAAAATGTTGAGTATTGGTCCAAACTAAGTCTGCTCAAGCTGCCTCGGGCTGGAACATGCCTGGTTGCTATGCAAGCCCCTGGTTCATGCAGACACTGTGCCTATTTTCATAGTGAAGGGTCTGCAACAACACTGTAGCTAGTACACCAAGCTAGCTTATTGGGCAAAGATTCCTACTTGTTCCCAGCTATTGTGGTAAGAGGCAGGAGACAGATGCGGAGCCCTAACCACGTACCATGCCTCATCATACTTTCTTTTCATGTTTCATGTTTCTTTCTTTGTTTTTTGCCTTTTGCTACTTTCACAAATTTGTCCACGTTTTGCAAGCTACTTTTTGCAAGTTTTATTTAGCCTTGCTGGGCCCCCCTGTCATAATTCTGGCCCCACTTAGTGTAGGGGTCTTCATTCCCAGTTTGGGAACCACTGCCATCACACTCAGGGACTGTGAGGACCGCGGTTATAAAAGTAACCTAAAGTTTTTCACTTGCTAATGACAAAACTAAAGGCAGAAACAGGCAGAGAAACACAGGCCTTCTGGATCATCACAAGAGAAGAAATTCATTCTTTGGTGATGTCCACAAGTTCCATACTCACTCAAATTTGATCATAGTTTTCTTAATTTGTTCCCCTTAATTTAGCTTTATTCAACCCAATACAATTCTTTCAATAATGCCCTTAACAAAAAAACTAAAAAATACCGATCTGCTGTATATGGATAACATGTTTGTATTACTTTAAGAGACATATAACATTCTATACTGAGCCTGATGCACAGAAAAATTAGGAAAAATGCACTAAAATAAATAAGCAGATGAAAGAAATTAGCACCAAGGAGTGCATGAGCCAGCTCCTGTTGTGTTCCCAACAATTCATTGTAAACAATAACCTGTGTTTTTGTTTTTTTTAAATCATATTTTAAACAGTTGAAATAATGTTGACAATATTTGCTGACAAAAGCATAAGGATCTCCCATTTGTTGCCTCAAAATTGTTTGGTCCACTGAATGATATTCCAGCAGTAGAGCTCCTAAATGAAACAGAAAACCCAGCTGTCGTATGAGTTTGACTAGATACAGTACTAATGGCAGATACTTAAAATAAAGGACATTTGGTTCATTTAAAAATCCTGGTTTTCATGCCAAAATAATCTTTTACCCCCTCTTTCTCCCTTTTTAATAGATAATACAATGTCTTATCAACGATGTTAAAAGGTGAGCATTGATAAATTGTTTGGGATGAGAAATCACAATATTTACCTTTGTGAAAAAGCTTAACTTTCTGGTTTAAACGATGGTTACAGGATAGTAAAAACTTTCACATTGATCAGGGCAATGGGACTGCCTTTTTATTGCTCTATTCTCATGTTGTAAGGCTTTTCAGTAGGAGCCACATTCATCCACTCATTTAGCAGTTTTTTCATTCGATAGCTCTTTTCCTACTGTGCACATATTTATACAACAGTGAACACATCAATGACAAAAGAGTGGCTTGAAATCTTGCTCAGCAACACTTTGACATGTGAAATGAGGACAACAGGGAACACACTACTGACTCCTGGGTGTACAGTTGCTCTGTCTTCTTAACAGCAGTCGCATACAAATGATTACTGCTGCTTTAGTAAAACTTAACAGTTATGTAAAGTTCATGACACTAAATACTGTATTATGTTTACAACTACTGCAAATCAGAGGTAGAAAAATCGTTTTGACAGATAACTTTCTTTTAAGGAAAGCTACAGTTTGACTTTAACTGCGACTCAGATTCCAACTTCAACAACCAAAATCCAAAATATATTCAAAATATTGCAAAATGGCTAAATTCCACAAACCTAAACAAGTAGGTTGAGCCGTGATTTGCTTCAACAGTGTTTAGTAATTGTATGATCCACCCTGCCTGTGTGGATTGCACTGATATTTGTTGTTTCAGAGGTTGTTTGATTTGTCCAACATGTATTAATCTACATGAGAAGTTATCATCCTAAATGGAGCTATAGCGAAAGTTCAGACAGGAAGACCTGCAATGATCCTACACTCACCCTCTCTGTTGTCACCTTCTCCCTCTCTTACTCCTTTCATCCCTTTCTGCACTCTTTCCTTCCATCCTATTTTACTTAAAGTCATCCCCTTTTCCAATCAGCGTTCGGCTCTTACAGCCAATCTCATTCAAGTGGGGAATTTAAATATTCTCTCTTTGCTGCCGAATTCCTTTCAGATCGAACTCGCAGCACCCCTCCACCCCATGCTCCACCAGCTGGTAATCTCATCCTTCTGCTGTGCAGCCTTTACGCCACCACCAGGTCCAGACCCCCAGGGGGGAATTGCTTGTCGTATCAATAGCCTCCTCCCTCTTGGCAGATGACTGCACGTCGGGGTCTATTCGCCAAAGCACATTCTGATTGTAACATAATCAATAAATGTATCTCACCTCGTCATTGGTCTTTCCTGATTGAAATGCTGTTACGTTTGAATACAACAGTAATAATAAAAACCCCACTGCAGCATCTTGGTTATTGCTTCATCATTTACTTGTGAGCAAGTAGCCTACCTCTCGGTCCTGGTTAGTTCTTTCCAAGAAATGTTGTATGCTAGATTTTATTTTATTCTTTGTTCTGTCTGTGTTTGTGTGCGAAACCCTTGCTAAGCAGTTGTGGCAGGTGCTCTCACAGAGCAGCACTCCCAGACCCTCACAGCAGCTACCAGGAACCTCACAGCAGCCACCTGGACCAATCAACTCTCAACATCGACTGAAAAGCCGAAAATGTCATGCAAAAACATTAGTGAAATGTGCAGCATGTGACAAGCCACTGTGCTTTCTGCCAGGGAGAGACTGCTATAATTAATGGCATAATAATAAGCAAACATGGACATCTAACAGCTGAAATTGTAAACAGTTTGGTGTGGTATATGTTTTAGTTATTTGTTTATATTGAAAATCATGGTACTATGTTAAAAAAATATAAAAGGAGGGCCTTCTGTCATAATGCACAAAAGGAAAATTAGCATTTAATTGTGTTCATTCATCACTTGCAGACTTTCAGTAAAATGTAGAATGAATCTAAATATAGAAAAAGATGCCTCTTGACACCACCTTTCATTAGAGTTCTCATTGATGACTGTATATTAAGGCAGTCTCAAGAGACAGCTTTTTGAAGTTGGCGTCATCCAAAGTGGCCCTTTGGAGACTGGGTTTCAAAACTGAAAAAAATTAATATTCCCTTTGATACTCTTTTATGGAATGCTTGCATAATAACTTTGCACACGGTGTAGTTCAATAATTTCACATATGAACACATTTGCATCTTTATTGTTTGCCAATGTGCAAATTCAACAGTTGCAACATTCCAGAAATTAAATAGACCTAATGTACTTAGAAAATAAATGAACACACAAGTTAATTCTATCCGGCTTTTGTATGTAAGAACCTATCTTATATACCTATCTATCCACAGCGGTGTCGAGCCAATCTTTTGACTTGTCTTTTAGTTCTCTCTCTCAAACTTTGTTCTTATACCGTTTCAGTTAAGGAGACAGTAAGTGGAAGGCATAGTTTTAATTCTGTGAAGAGTGGCATCATCTGTTTGTGTTGTGT
>JAVQJG010030654.1:0-13964 GCA_036024015.1 Craterocephalus amniculus
GTACGAAGGGCCTCTTCCCGCTTGGCAGACGACTGCACGTCGGGGTCTACTCGCCAAAGCACATTCTATTGTCAATCAATAAATGTAACTTCATCCCGTATTGGTCTCTCCTGATTGAACTGCAGTTTCCTATTTTCACTGTGCAGGTGATCTTTTTCATAGTCCTCCATATATAGCATTTCCAGCAACAATGTTTCTCCTTAAACAAAACACTCACCGTGAAGCCCACTTTTTAAGGTTTTAGAACCACAATGGTTTCTCTTATGTACTTTAAAGTGAAGAGTTATGCTGTTCATATTCTAGATTTTAGGCATTAGATGACATTAGCAACATCCTACATGCAACCTGTCGGTTTAAGACCCAATGAGTGATTAGACTGCTGTTATCTAATACACTATTCCCCCCAGATACTTAAAAGTCTTCAATGTAAACTGTCACTGTATTAAGGACACAAACATAGGTATTTTGAATCCTTTAGATGATTTGAAAGTTACAGTTGGTGGTTTTGGGTTTGTTTGCACCACCTGTAATTTTTATGTCTTCCTTTTCATTTTCATCGTTTTTGAAATTATTTACTTATCACACAAGATGAGCAACTGAGAATTGTTTTACGATGTGAAGCTACTCTTTGAGAACATGAAATTTTCATAATGACTTCCTGTCAGGGTTAGGTCATTGATGTATTCCACACTGTAACCCCAAGGAGAAGTGGAGATGAGTGCACAGATGACATTACCCAGTAACTGAGAATGGATGAAAACAATCCATTGTTGTAATTGAATTTTTATTACCTGGATTGCCTGATGGTTCATTGTGGGATCGATCTTTGAGGGTGATGAAATGTCCTCAAGTTTTATAAATAAATGAAATAAAGACATTTTTACAAGGTCTTAAGATCTTATAAGTTGTAACAAACATTTAAAAAACGGCTAAAGATAACCTTGACAGAGAAATAAACATTTTTTACAAGGTTTTAACAGCATATAAGGAGTGAGAAACATTGTAAAAACAACTATAAAGATAACCTTGGCACAGAGATTCTCACCTCAAAGTCAGGAGATGCTTTCTAATAAGACTGAAGGTATCAAATTTAGAATTATCAAATTAAGCCTTCACTTTGCACAAAGCACAACTTGCATTTGTGTGTGTAAATGTGTGTTTTAGGTTTCCTGTGGGTTTGAAGCTGCAGGCCACAGGCCCATCCCTTTGAGGATGTTTTCTGCCATCCTCGTGTCAGCGTTGTACTGCTTCACGCCTTCCTCTTCAATGTTCTGTAGAGACTTATTTGGATTGTCTTCTTCCTACAGTCACACAATAAATTGTGTCAAAAAAAATGAACATAACACAGAGGACTTTATCCAAGACCCAATATTTTCGAATCCATAATCCTTTAAAGTTCACATTAAGAAACATAAACACAAAACACAAAAATGTTTCTTTGCATTTTGCTTTTTCTTTTGGACAAGAATAATAAAAGTAAATGAAGCTTTTTAACAAATAAAATGATTAACAATACAAGAATAGTGAATTGGCAAAAATCTGAAACAGCACTGGGACAACACAAACAGTTATTTTGCAAACTATTGCACAGCTACTGTATTCTTTCTTTCCACACCTTGGTAATGTATGGGCAATGCTATCTGAATCAAATAGGTGGAAGGAGAAAATATGCACAAGTAGAGAAACCAACGTGACAAAGTTTTATCTTCATTCATACTAAAGCTATCCATTCTAAGATGCAAGCATTTGGTTACAAAAATATTTAGTCATTAGTCTTCTAGCTGAGAGGCTGCCAGGCAGAACCTATCAATAACTCCACTGTCCCGAGTGGCCCGTATCAAACTACTATCTTAATGAATTAAACATTAGCTAAGACAGAACAGGAGAAACACTAACAGAAAGACAGATGCAGAAAGGAACAGTCTTCTTCAGCTTTTCCAGTATAAAAATGAACTGGTAGACTCCTCTGTCTTTTAGACAGCTTCTAAATGCACATTTTGATGTTCAGATTTTTGAACAAGTTCCTTCTGCTTAAACGTAAAAACCTTTTTACCTTTTTCTTCTTGAGTTCCTCTCCCTCCTTCTTCTGTGTCACCCAAAATTCCTTCCTCTTAAAGTAATCCTTTAGAAATTCTCTCTCCCGTTCAAAGTATTTCTTCATGGTTAAAGTCTGCATATGAACACAGGAGAAAGGCTGGTTAGCATTTCTAATGAGCAATATCATGTGACATCTATCTAAACGCTGCCATCACTTGATAACCCAAGAACTTGATGATTTGTTGGTGCTGGAGACAACTAGAGTTGGCTCCACCATTAAATTAAATTTTTACCGTGCTGCAGTGCTGAACTTACCAAAGTTTCTTCATGTTGAGCAACAGTTTACTGATTACATTTTCCTCTTGAGATTTTTTTAAATAAACAAATTACAAGGGGATTGAGGAGTCTTACCTCATCCTTGGAGGGAAGGTAGAGGTTTTGTGGTATTTTGAAAATACGAAGAACTCCAAGGTTGTCTGCCACAGCCAGGAAATGCTGCTTGGCTGGAGGCACATAACCAAGTAGATGAGATTTTATACGGTATCACAAAGGAGAAGGTTGTGAAAGCTAACAGGGTCAAGCCTCTGCTGCACAAATACAGTTTTCAAATGAGCATTTGTGCAGGTACACCTCAAATTCTGTAGATCACACACCTGAGCTATTGACTATCACCTAAACTTGGTAGTCACTATGGATGAATATCTTTTTAATTTGCCACTGAATACAGCTCAGTATATTCATAATAATTCCATACTGTAAGTGTCTGTGTTGGTGAAATTTAACCCTGATCTCTGTGTGACGGATGAGTAAAGCCTTGAGCCTGACAAATTTAAGTTTATGCTAAATCCAACACTGTGGTGCAATAAGTACATCAGCTGCTATAGGTACAAAGGAAAGTGTGGGAAAACAGCCTGATGGTGCTGACCAACAACAGCCAGAAAAAAACATTTGCTGCAAAACAGACTGTATATCTATAGGTTTTCTATAATACAGACACTTCTTTATTACACTCTCAGTAAATTACATGTGGTGTGCACTGAAATGTCAGGAACTCACAAGAGGCAGTCCAGGGTCTGATGCAGGTAATTTTGCCACTGGTAAAATGAGGATGGACATGTGCAGGTCGGCTGGTGTTTTCAATCATGTTCCAAACCTCTATACTGCCGTCTCCTTTCCCGATAAAGAAAACAGCTGGTCGTGATAGGGACCAGCATCCTGTTGTGCACTCCTGCTCAGAGTGTTGTGACAGAACCAGGGGACCATCCTAGATGTTCCAACAAATTGAAAAAGTGAGTCTACTTTACATGCATTCAAATGTGTTTGGTGGTAATGATTCTGAATCATATGAAAGTCCATTTCTAATTTTCAACTTAAACTACTGACATAAATAATCAGCTTCTTTCTTTGTTTCTTGCATATCAAAATCAGTTTTTAAGGTAAACATTATGTGCTAGCTAAGCAGTCTGTATAAGTCATGTCAAGCTTAAGATGTGAACTAAGATGTGAGCTGTATCTTTACCATGACTCCATCCCACCAAATGGCAAAGTTCCAGTTTCCTATTGTCAAAATAATGTCTTTAAAGAAGGGAGATCGTTGCATTGTGTTCACCAAATACTGATGAGCGCTGAAACATTTGAGAGCTTTAGCACCTGGGAGAGAAGCAGAAGAAGAAGAAAACAATGACCTTTTGATTTTAGAGGAATTTTCTTCCAAGATAATCTCAATCTTTGTCATGGTAATTATATTTAGCACGCCTGTCAAACCAAAGATGTAATTTACTGTGAGAGCAGCTATTAAAATAATTTTGATAAATTGGATGATATTTTTTTTATGTTTTATATTTTCTATGACTCAACCTGCTGTTGCACGTGTTTTGTTTTGATACCAAATTGTTGGCTTACAGTCAAGAATATACTGTTGATGCTCCTTTGAATGCACAGTGATTATAGCAAACCAGACCACTCACTAATCAGCAGTCCAGACGTGTCTTTTTCTACTTTCCAGTCAGCACAAACAATCTCCCCATCCTGGCAAAACAAAAAATATACAAAACATACAATGGTTTAATTGTATACTTAAGTACATCAAGTTTTAAATATGTCAGGTAAAAATGATATTTGCAGTCACTTAAGGCTATTAGTGAGAAAGTGTGGAGGCAAACTTATTTCTAATAGCAGTTGCTGAGGCTGTAAAGCGATGCATACATGCTTGGTGCTGGTTTTATCAGACAGACATTTTTACCTCCGTCCCAATATAGAACTTGGTATTGACATCTTCCAGAATCTTCACTGTACTGGCTGTTGGTATGGTGAGCTGGTTGTAGTCTGGGATGGTCTCTGCAAGCCCATTTTCTGCAGATGTGTCTGTACAGGGACACAATTTCAAACAGTTAACTCAAACAGTTAAGAGGTTTTTTGACTGAACAGTAACTGGCCTTTTTCAACACCTCAGATGAGAGGAAGCAGCATGGTACTCAAGAAACTACCCCAAAGCACAATAACACATCCTTCACATGAAAAGTATAGTAGTTAAAACTAGTACATCATCAAACATTTGCTTTGAGGAAGGGAATAGCAGAGACTAAACAGTGGTTATGGGGCATCCTGCTGCATCATCTGACCAAGACAGAAAGAAAAACTGAAGGAGGTGGAAACAGGTACAGGATATAAAAACTTGAAGGGAGGCTAAGGTAGCTTGAACTGGCATCCTCCCTCTGCATCACAGAAGCGCAACTGTCTGTCAGGGTCTATCACTTAGCCACCCCTAACCAGGAAGACTACTCCCAATCTTGCCATACTCTGGTAGATTGGCTTTGAAGGTCAGACCAGATTACCCAATCACACACCTTATGAATCCACTTTCCTCCAGTAAAGATATGTCTTAAGACATGAGGAAGGAGACACAGCATATCCGCAGACATTGATTTTCTTTTACTACAGGACATGCTGCTAAACTGCTGCTCAATCCCCATGAAGCCTGCACATAATAACCAGGGGTGGAAAAAACAGAGGTTTCCCGCAGTGGCTACACCTGAAATCTAAATAACACAAAGATTGGAAATGGCAAAGACACAGAGATAAATACCAAATATAGTGATCAGAGGCAGACACCATAGCACCTCAATAAAAATGAGTCAAATAGTTTAATCAGAAGCAAAATAATAATCACATAAGGATTCATTAAAACACCTAATGACAGTTCTGCCTGAGGGCTGCTGAGGAATCCACCGATTTATTGACTCTTCTAGCAAGCATATTAATCTTAGAACACGCAGCCGTCAAAGCCTTGTTTATGGAGGCAGACCTTCAGCCAGACAAAGACTGGCCTCTTCTTGAGCAGCCAGGACACACACGATCATCCTCCACTCCTAAAGGAGTCTGAGCTGAATATTACAAAGAGCTGACAGTCAGCAAGGCCAGTGCACTGCAACTATGAAAGCCTTGTTTTGGAAGTATCACTTGATAGAATGGTATGAAAGTGAAGCAGAGAAGAGGCAGATAAACACAGAGTGGAGCAGAGTACCTGAGAGGTAAATGAACACTGCCTCCCTGATCACTGTGCTCAAAAGCAGAATTAAATATTTTGATTCCTGAACACAAAATCTACTAAGAATAAGAAATAAAATCATCAAAGAATTAAATAGAAAACATGGAGTACTAAAGTATTAAAGGTTAACACCCAAGTGCCTTATAGAGGAAAGAAAAGAACGTTTAAACTTTAATCGGGTGTAAATCAGTTGAAGTGTTGGACAAACTATTGAAGCTGACACATGACAGCAAGAAAACAGAGAAAAAAGGTCAACTGACGAAAAAAACTGCAGCCTGAAGTGTAACACCTGCAACGTGTGTTCCTACCTGTGTTGTCATTGCTGGTGTAATGTTCAAGGCTGAACTTTAAAGGGACATATGCACCACTTGTGTCAATCTTTGACACGGAAACCTGATTCATAAAAAAGAAAAGTTGTTAGATCTGAAGAACTGGCAAGCATTAAATAAAACCAGTCTACATCTTTCTGTTTGGATCAGCACCCACACACACACACACAAAACCGAGCGTATACAAAACATAGACAACTTTAGCCATACACATAAAAATACACTAAAATGTATGTATACTGTGCTAAATGTTCAACAAAATATCAGTGTTTACCAGTTTGCACCATTAAATTGTTCATAAAAAGGGTTCTTTAACATCTTTTCTGATATTCAGTTTTTATTTCATGATTGAAAAGACAAGGAAAACCTGCTCCTGATGTTCCTTGTGTCGGTCATAATGAACATAGTTAGTGAGAGCACTGAGTGACCCGTTTGCGACTGATAGTACACATACTTTTTATTTGTTGCAGAATGATACTACAGTTTGTTTTTCATGGCTGAAAACTACAAGGAGGAATCAGTTTCAAAAGTTTTTGTCAAATTCCACATCATGAACCCACAATCACTGCAGTACCCTGAACAGAGGTTTCCATGCTCTCTCCAAGTGTTTGAAGGTTTCAGGCACACCACAGGTTGTGATCGGGGTCTTCTGATCTGCAGGTTTCTTCCTGTCTGACAGTGACTGGCCTAGCTGTTTAGGTAACCTCACGTCCCAGAACATAATGATGCTTTTGAGGAAGATAAAGAAGCAAACAGTCACATCTTATATGGTAAGAAAACCTCCAGTTTCAAAGTTAATATTCAAACATGGACACCCTGAATGAAGAATATATTGGACACTTCAGGTTTTTTAAATGGAATAATGCAGTTACACAAATTGCAAAGGAGTAACAGCTTCTCTAGATTAACTTCTTCTGTATACGTAAAATAGTCCCCCTAGATGCATGAATATTGTTTTGAGGAAGGCCTACCAGTCAGGGGAACAGGTGACAATCTGAGCAGATAACTTCAACTGGTTCTCTACTGGTAAGCCTGTTCTGGTCACCTTATCAGAGAGAAAGTTACAAAGTCAGCACATAAACATGTCTAAATTTGGATCAGTATTGTAAAGACCGGATGGCAGTGAACAAGGCTCCTGAAGACAAATGGGGGGTTGAAGCTTCCCTGGAGGGCAATTTGATGATTACTTAAGTGTAAGAGGTTGAGACGATTTATCAGTCCTTCCATGAAGCTGCAATGTTACAATTAAAACTATCAACAATTTCAAAGGAATAAACCATCTTATCCTGGTGGCGTGGCTACATTTATACTGCATAGCTGATACTGTTGCAATTGCAACATCGTAATTTCCTGTATGGACTAATTGATGAGAGAAACGGACCAACACGAAACCAGTACTTTTTCATTTATTGAACCAGTTAAAGACCTTTTTCATTTTCAGTTTTATTTTCTCTGCATTCTTGTTATTAGATTTGTATGTGACATGTTTTTTTCACACAACAAATACCACAGTGTAATAGCAGCAATTGCTTTTTCATTTTATCAGCATGTTTATTAAGATATACTGACAATAAAGAATCCCTTTCAACTCCTTTGCTTTTCATAAACATACCTGAAATGTTGGTGGCAGCCACTGAGCATCAGTGATCGGCGCTTTGTGGCTGCTCTCTATAACAGACACAGCACTGAAGCGTAACACAGGAATCTTTTTCTCTTTTTTGTCATCAGGGTCCTGGAGGGACAGGGGACATAAAAGGCACAGAAAGTCCTGTACAGTCAGCGTTACCAAATCGGGTCTATTAGATAGATACTACACAGCCTAGAAGCCATCTGTAAACAGGCCACATAGATTTCAAAGTACAGAATGTATGGAGAGGGAAGTCTGGTCTTCCCTGCTCAGGCTGCTGCCCCGCGACCCAACCCAGGATGAGATAACATATTGTATGCTGTTCGATGTTTTAAGCCACTCTGTGTGAGAGTGCTGTTGACATGTACGCAAAAAAAGCAAAGGTCACAATAAAGATCATGTCCACCATATTCAATTTAAAATACTACCAAAAAAAAAATACTATAAACAAGTGATTTACCAAAATCAGATGACTTATTAAGAACATTTTTTAACACTGACTGTATGCATGGTCTTGGTAAACCAAAAAAAAAAACGTGTACCAAACTTTTTGCAGCAGCTAAAACCCAAATAAAGCCTTTTAGCGGATACAACTGCCATTATTTACACTGCAAACAGCAGGGGAGCTGTGATCTGATTTGCCTGGATGCTATCTACTACACAGGGACAAACTATAGCAGCAGATGAGGACTTGTGTAACAGCTGGCCAATGCGAGCTGTTGCTGTTGACTCTAGGGAATTGAGAGCAAACAAGGACAAAGAGAATGGAGGAGGGCAGAGAGGGTGGGAGAGGGGGAGGAAAAGAAAATAGAGTAGTGGGAAGTGGGATGGAGACAGCTGTTCCACTGTAGAGGCAATAAAAACACACAAAGTAAATGTGGGCTAGAACTCTGGGAGCACACTGTGTATGTCTGTTTAAATACAACAGTCTGGCTAAGTGTAGTGGCAATTTTTATATGTGAGGGGGCTCAGTTACTCAATTAAACCAGTATTGAAAATTAGTGGAATGTCTCCATTAGGTAAAGCATTCCCATCTGATGAAGAGCAGGCATGAGGAGAGAACATCTGAACAACTAATTATGTCACACAACAAAGCTGACAGTAAAGAGTTTTGCTTTATATCATCAATTACAAAGAACTTCTGACACTGATGCCATAAAAACACACAAGTATTAATAGAGAACACCAAGTACTTGAACAGCATTGTGCCATTATAAAATACAGGATACGGGATACTTACAAATGTGTCCGTATTGATTGAGGTCATTTTACTGCTTGGCTGGTTTTCCTGCAAGTGTGTGATGTGCGCTGTAACATCCCATAGTACAACCTGAGACATTGACCACACACAACTGTTACTGAAGATCAAGAGCAAATAACATTCAAACCAATGAGGTAACATGTTCAAACCAGAATGACAGAAGAAAACAATACTTTCTAATGAGAGAAAATGTGATACACAAAAAGACACAAATAAAAGTGGGTGTGTATAAAGGACAGCTACAGTAGCATTAAAAATGATCACCTGGCCATTCATGCAGCCGCCAACAATAATATTTGGATTAGAAGGACAGAACTGGAATGCTAAAATGTCATCCGGGCACTCCAGGAGAAACTGTAGAAAAAAAAAATCATAAACCCCACATACAGAAGTTATGAATAATGTATTTCAAAGTAGGAATTTCCATGTATTACCTGTCATCCACCCAGGGTGTTTATTTATTCTAGTCATTAAATGTAAGGTTCCTTTTACTATATAATCCACAAAAACATATAGTGGATAGTGGACATACTGTGGATTCCAACAAACACTGAAACAAGGCATGGAGCATACTCTTGTGAAGACATACACCATAAAGAACCCATTTTAACTTTCTTCAAGACCTTAGATTTATGAGCATGACTGAGCACAGGTCATTTCAGTAGGGCCTGTAAAAATTTCCTATTGCACATTCAGGTCTAGAATGACAGCAAATAGCAAACCCTTCAAGTTATTTCTTATGAAAGTATATGCCAAACAGATATGAAGCAAGAGGGGATATCTCTCTTCTTTCATGCAGTGAAGTGCTCTCATCTGTTTTTCATACCTGGGGATTAGAGGGGTCAGAAAAGCTGAAGAAGACAATGAAAGCAGGTCTGGAAGCAGACACATCCAAAGGCTCCTCCCTTTTCTCCATCAAAGCAGCAGCTATCACACCTGCCACATCAAAAAGCATATCATATGATGCTTCCAACTACAAAGCAGCTTAGAAAAGAGCTTGAATATTCTTATAATATCTACTTTGAGAGCTAATGCTGATGTCTGCTTTGCATATAGAATATCATGTAATCCTAAATTTGCAACACTCACACCTCTACTATGGTTATTGCAGCAAAGTTTTCTTTATTACAACCCAGAGCAGAATTTTCCATCTTTTAGTACATATCATAGTCAGGGAGACAGAAAATAATTTACTTTGAGTACATATATAAAATAAAAAAGTGATCAAATTTCAACAGTTGTAATCTAAAAGACACATCTGTTTACGGGCTAAGATGGCACACTTTACCGTGGATAGTAGGATGCCAGACAACGCTGCTGATTTTCTTGCCCTTAGTGTACTTTTGGTCTGTGAAAGCCTGATAAAGCCTCAGACCCTCAGCTACCTGTCCAGACCAGTCACCAGCTTCATCTCCTGTGTCCAGAGCCTTCAAGTCATCAATGAACACATTCATAATCTCTTCCTGCTGAAGGGCATGCATCATCCTACAAAACAATAAACATACCAGTAAAACTTTTAGATGTAAGATCATGTACACATACAGTACTATCTATATCTACTTCCTGAGTTGTATCTTTTCGCATACCTGCAGTGAGTCTTTTAGTAATACCCATGAATTTAATTTGTCTCTTACAAATAAAGCCCGAAAAATAAATACAGATAGACAAAATAGGTACAGTATCTCTATCTCCAACATATCTGGAGAAATTATTATTGTCCTCAACTTAGAATCATAGCAGAGAAAACACATATTCCAAGAATATCCAGAGAGTTGCTCAGAAATACCCTTGTACAACTTCCTGATTATCTGTGAATATTGTGTAGTTCATACTGTGGTACTGACCAGTTTTTCTACGGCACATTCAATGCTTATGAGTCTGAGTTTGAATCTCAGTCAGTCTCTTCAGTAAATACCCCCTTGAGAAGCAGAGGGACGAGTTGGCATGAATAACTACTCATTTTATTTTACCTGGGGGTGATTGTGATGAGAAAATCCTTTAGACTCTCTAAGTTCATGATGCTTTCTATCTCCTCCTTGCTCAGTTCTCTTGGTCTGTATTGGGTGGAGGCATTCTTCTGAATCTTCCTGTAAATTGGACACAAGTGGAAAAAATATTTAAGGTAAATGGATTACTGTCAATGCAATTTAAATAAAATGACATGTTTGTTGACATGACTAGCTGAGAAAACTTAAGAAAGAAATTGCATAAAACATTTTCTTTATGGTTTAAAGCAAGAGGGAAAGAAGGCAGGCCTTTAGATCCTTTGTCACTTCACAAAACTACCAGAACCTCTGACTGACTATTACTGACTAAACAACTCAATTTTATGTGCAAGAATATGTTGGGATACCATATTGTCTGAGCACTGCTGCACTGCTGACTGGGAGCAGCCTGAATCCCGCAGTCCCTTCGCATCTGCTTGGTTCTGAATTTGTTTTGTGGGTAGGAAGCAATCTCCAAGTAGCCAGTCTTAGAATCTGAAGCGTTGCGATCAGTAATACACAGTGGCCTCCCAAACTTCCTCCGAACTCTTGAAAATTTTATCGTCAACTGATGAGGACAAGGACACAGTAGGTTAACACATGGGAAACAGTGTATATACTGCACAAACATGATTGTTTCATAATGAAAAAATTAACTTATACTGCATTGCCTTTTCTCTGGTGTCTTTGACAGATTCTTCATCTATTTCCTGCTCACTGCCAAGAGATATCCATGGCTTTGGTTCCGGGGTTTTATTGACTTCATTCTCAGACACTTCTAATGTTTCGGGCTCTGGGGGCTGCAGAACACAGAGAGAATTACCAGAGGACAAAATACAGATGACATGAAATACAATAGTGAGATTTTTTGATAACCAAAAATTGAAATTTTCATAAACATTTACACTAATAACCTATTTTTGAAAAAAAGGAAGTAGGAGCAGGACAAGTAGGATTAGAGGTTCAGAAGCATTGTATTGTGTACAAAAGTTTAACGACCAGGAAAGCAAGATGACTATCTGATACTATCAACAGCATGTTGCACAGCAGCACATTGCAAATACAAAACATTTTGTCTAGAGAACTGCTCATACATAAGATAAAACAAAAAAACAGTCTGCTTACTTCGAGTATTTCATTCTTCTTTTCTGGTTTCAGAACCAAGTAGAAGCACTGACCATAAGTGAAGTCACAGTCAAAAACTAGCAACATTTCCTCCTCTGGATAGTCCTATAAGAGAAAAATTTAGAATTCAAAATATTCAACCATCCATGTGAGTAAGTTCAGTTTATACGAGGTGAATTTGGACACCACAGAGAAACCAAAGTAAGCTTATCAAGATGGTGGCTGGCAGCTGGATGATTTAAAACATCGGAAATAATGATATGGGGCTAATGAACACAAAAAACACAATCACATAAATATTACCATTAAGGCCAGGCCTCTCCTACAAGAGTATAAGCACTACTTAGGGCTTAAAGCTGATGAATGTAAATGGTCCCTAAAGAGACTTAGATGGTAAATAAAAGGGTTAAAAGTAATTGACATAAAGAAGGGGAATCATTTCACAAAGTAATGGTGGTGGTTATGTATTAGATGTAGATACAACAGACAGAGAATTAGGTTAAAGCGGTTGTTCAGTCTGTTCACATTGCCCTCATCTTTGGGACGGTGAATCATCACTTTGTCTTAAGAATTTTGTCTGGGTCATCTGTAAGACAATAACACCCCCTTACCAAGACAGACTGCTTCACAGGGCTGAAATCTGACACTGCGGCTCTTGTCTTCATATCCTGTATGATGTCGTCTTTTTTCAGAAGCTTGTAAGGGCTCTCCCTTGTGACATCCACATCAGCGCAGCAATCAAAGAGCTCCTGGGTGGCTGATGTCAGGACCAGGGGGGCGATATCATCAGGGTGACCTTGATCAGAGAGGAAAAGAAAAAAAAAACGAGAAATGCAGCAAGTAAAAAGTCTGAATGAGCCGAACTCTGACCATTCTTAAATCTCATATCATTGTAAGCATACAGTAGGATCAGTGGACATAATGCAAGTGTGGATAGTAATGTGTAATAAAGGGTATTATAGATTAAATTTAAAATAAGAAATAAAATAATAAAAAATAAATAAACCAAATAAAAGGTAGAAGAACCAGAATTGTGCATAAAAATGGAGACACACAATCTTATCATTAGCTTTGCCATCCCTATTGGCTGGATCATCCTCATAATGAAAAGCAGCTCTTCTAAATAGCTTGCGTACAATTTTTGTTGGCCTTTTGGTTAATATTGTTGCTGTATACATAACTGTTATAATATCTCACTTCTGAATGACCACTACAAAGTTGTTGTTTTTTTAAACACTGAACAATCTACATTCACCACTATATCTTAGGCCATGGCTAAGTCCAGAGCAGCCTACAGTAAACAGGACTCTGTATAATGATAGTTTTCATCCTGCTTGCGGTCTCTCTCTTCAAAGTCTTTCCACAAGGTTGCAGAGGGGATGCTGGCAATGCTCAAGTACAGCTTAAGTAACCACTTCCCAGCTGGGTGTGTCAACCTTTCTTCTCGGCTTCATGCCAAATCATTGTAGTGGAAACACACACCCCTCATTTCACAAAGTTATGTGTCAGCTATGGCATTTGTATTCATGGGAAATATTTGCTTGGGAGACAAAGAGAGCATGATGTGCAATGTTCCATATCCCTCAAGAATGCAATAAAATTCAATTTGTTGGGTGCTCCAGAAAGTTATTTTAAACTTGTCAAGCCTCTTTCCTCTTGCCCACAGCTTGGGCGCATAATATATCACAGTAAGTTATTATTATATCTCTATATGTTTAAATCTCTCTGTTTATGAAAGTGAACAATAAGAATTTGAGCCTGAAGAACGGTCATCTATTAGCGTATTTATGGTTCTGTTAAAATGTGAACTAAACTTACATTTTTGTGAGCAGGCTGCTGTATCTTTGTGATACCATGAAGGTTTTTTTCTATTGAAAAACAAAATGCTCATAAGTATTAGATTAACTATTTGCTGTTAGCGTTAAGACATGGGTATGGGTTAACCCTTGTATGCCCCCTGGACATTTTTGTCCACTTAACCAAATTCAAAGCTCCCTCACGGATAATCACCCGGCTCACCGGAGCTGATTTTTGGTGAAAAAGTGTCATCCTG
>JAVQJG010030657.1:0-10419 GCA_036024015.1 Craterocephalus amniculus
CTAATATTTGTGATCTGTTTTAAAGAAAAGGACAGGAAGATTAAAGAAAATCGATTAAAATCGAAAATCGGATTTGGTTTTAAAAAATCTGAGATTTTATTTTTTGGCCATATCGCCCATTCCTAGTTTCAGTGCTTTTATGAATTATTATTCCTCATGAGCTTCATAACGTTTTAGCATTAGCTGCACAGATCACAGAAGCGACGTGACGATAGGGGATTCTTTCTGCTCCACATTTAAAGGGTTAAACCTGTTGAGTCCGACTGATAAATCCAGCGTTACCTGATAAAACCTGGTGATATTCCTTTATGGTTTTTTGAGTGCTTATTTGATTTAAATTGAGATTGTCTTGATTATATTGCAGATTTTTGTGGAGAAAAACAAAAGATTTTACAAAAATTTTGTCGTAATTTCAATTAAGAAAAAAAGAGCCAAGCAGCCAGACCAGCATTCTGCTGCTCCAATGTCCGAAAAGGCAAATAAAAACATAAATAAAAATAGTCATTTTGAAAGATTTTTATATTTATTTGAAAAAAGATTTTTTAACCCAAAAATTGAAATGAAAAAATCCAGATTTTCGATTTGTTTATTAGATTTTTCCACCGCTAATGCTGACGTGTGAATGCTTCCTCCGTCAGACCGTCCTCAGCCACCAGAGGGCCCCGTCGTCTTCAACGAGGTCTACAGGAACTACATGGTGATCTCCTGGAACCCCCCCCTGGATGACGGGGGCTGCGCCGTGTCCAACTACATCGTGGAGAAGAGAGACACCAACAGGGACCTGTGGATGCCCGTCACCTCGTCCTGCACCAGGACCACCTGCAGGGTCCCCAAGCTGATCGAGGGCCGCGAGTACATCATCAAGATCATGGCTCAGAACATCTACGGCATCAGCGACCCGCTGCTGTCCGCCGAGTCCAAGGCCAGAGACGTCTTCAGTAAGTGGCCACAGAACCCGTCCCGGGGGTTTCCTCCGGGCCCAGTCTGACCGTCGCGTCTGCCTGTTTCCATCACAGAGGTGCCCGACGCCCCCAAGCAGCCCGCCGTGAAGGAGGTCTACCACGACTCCGCCCTCATCAGCTGGGAGCCCCCGGCCGACGGGGGGAAGCCCATCACCGGCTACATCGTGGAGAGGAAGGAGACCAAGGCCAACAGGTGGGCAGGGTCAGCTCGGCCGGCACAGGCTTCCCAGGATGCTTTGCAACATGAAACGTGGCAAACAGCAGAGTTCGAAACAGGTGTAGAAACCAGTTAAACTGGAAAAAAGGACAGACCAAAAATAAGTGTAAAAATGAAAACAAGGTATTTTTGCTTGAAATCTGCCAATGGAACACGTTAAAATTCTCTTGATAAGATTTCCTGGAATAAGACCATAAATTTAAGCCGTACAAGATCTTGAAATAAGCTGGAAAAAGTTGGTCTTCATTATATTTTACTAGTATTGTGAAGTTTTGTGTGTCATTCTGAGTTTGTGGCGCTCAGAAGTTGACTTTCCCCCCCGTTGTCCGAAAACCAGTTCCTGTTTCTCACTGACATGTTCTTTAGCGGGTTGGATCTGATATTAAGCAGGATGAGATATTTTGACTAGAAATTACAGTAATGCACTTGGTAAGATTTTGTGTTTTTGCACTGGCCCCTAATCCACAGCTGATCCACAGCTGACTAACAGCTGATCCACAGCTGATCTACAGCTGATCTACAGCTGATCCACAGCTGACTAAAAGCTGATCCACAGCTGATCTACAGCTGATCCACAGCTGATCTACAGCTGATCCACAGCTGATCCGCAGCTGATCCGCAGCTGATCTACAGCTGACTAAAAGCTGATCCACAGCTGATCCGCAGCTGATCTACAGCTGATCCACAGCTGACTAACAGCTGATCTACAGCTGACTACCAGCTGACTAACAGCTGATCCACAGCTGATCCACAGCTGATCCACAGCTGATCCGCAGCTGATCTACAGCTGATCCACAGCTGACTAACAGCTGATCTACAGCTGATCTACAGCTGGTCCACAGCTGATCCACAGCTGATCTACAGCTGATCCACAGCTGATACACAGCTGACTAACAGCTGATCTACAGCTGATCTACAGCTGACTAACAGCTGATCTACAGCTGATCCACAGCTGATCCACAGCTGATCTACAGCTGATCCACAGCTGATCCACAGCTGACTAACAGCTGATCGACAGCTGATCCACAGCTGACTAACAGGTGATCTACAGCTGATCCACAGCTGACTAACAGCTGACTAACAGCTGATCTACAGCTGATCCACAGATGACTAACAGCTGATCTACAGCTGACTAACAGCTGACTAACAGCTGATCCACAGCTGACTAACAGCTGACTAACAGCTGATCCACAGCTGATCCACAGCTGACTAACAGCTGATCCACAGCTGATCTACAGCTGATCCACAGCTGACTAACAGCTGATCCACAGCTGATCCACAGCTGACTAACAGCTGATCTACAGCTGATCCACAGATGACTAACAGCTGATCCACAGCTGATCCACAGCTGACTAACAGCTGATCCACAGCTGACTAACAGCTGACTAACAGCTGATCCACAGCTGACTAACAGCTGATCCACAGCTGACTAACAGCTGACTAACAGCTGACTAACAGCTGATCCACAGCTGATCTACAGCTGACTAACAGCTGATCCACAGCTGATCTACAGCTGACTAACAGCTGATCTACAGCTGACTAACAGCTGACTAACAGCTGATCTACAGCTGACTAACAGCTGACTAACGGCTTCTGTTGAGCTAACAGCAGTGGTGAACGTGGTCTGATGGGTCTCTGATGTGCTGCAGGTGGGTTCGCTGCAACACGGAGAGAATCTATCCGAAGGTGGAGTACTGGGTCACTGAGCTGCTGAAAGGCTGCGAGTACGAGTTCAGAGTCAGCGCTGAGAATGTGGTGGGGGCCGGAGACCCAAGCCCACCGTCCAAACCCGTGTTCGCCAAAGATCCCATCGGTACGTAGCTGCTGGACCTGCTGGACCTGCTGATCCTGCTGGACCTGCTGGACCTGCTGGACCTGCTGGACCTGCTGGACCTGCTGGACCTGCTGATCCTGCTGGTCCTGCTGGACCTGCTGGACCTGCTGGATCTGCTGGACCTGCTGATCCTGCTGGTCCTGCTGGACCTGCTGGACCTGCTGGACCTGCTGATCCTGCTGGACCTGTTGGACCTGCTGGACCTGCTGGACCTGTTGGACCTGCTGGACCTGCTGGTCCTGCTGGTCCTGCTGATCCTGCTGGTCCTGCTGGACCTGTTGGACCTGCCGGTCCTGCTGGACCTGCTGGACCTGCTGGTCCTGCTGGACCTGTTGGTCCTGCTGGACCTGCTGGACCTGCTGGACCTGCACACACTTACACCCCCTCCCTCCCCCCCTCAGTCAAACCTGGTCCTCCGATCAAACTTCACGCCATCGACTTCACCAAGGAGTCGGTGACTCTGTCCTGGGAGCCGCCCGCCGACACCGGCAGAGGGAAGATCTTCGGTTACCTGCTGGAGTTCCAGAAGGCCGGAGAGGAGGAATGGCTTCAGGTGAGGAAGCTGGCTCGATCACACGGTGACGCATCGTCTTTTCTCTGCGGGGAGGTCGAACTGTTTCTCCTCTGCTTCCACCAGGTGAACCAGACTCCTGACTCATGCCAGGAGACCAAGTTTAAGGTGATCAACTTGGAGGACGGAGCCCTGTACCGCTTCAGGGTCATGGCCGTCAACGCCGCCGGAGAGTCCGACCCGGCCAACATAAAGGAGCCCGTCAGGGTTCAGGACAGACTGGGTGAGTCGGCGACCTGAGCTCCGTGTTACGGCCATAACCCCGACATTCTGCCTCAGACGACGAAACGGAGACATTTCATCATTTCATAGAACATCTGAGCTCATGTAAAAAGTTGGAACAAAAGACTGAAACGTCTAAAGGTTGCAGCCTGAGCTCAGGAGCAGCAGCGAACGCTAAAAGTCATGCGAGGCGGTTTGCTCAGTAGAAACTCACCATGTGTGCCTAATTTTCCGCGAGTTTTCTGCCTCATGAGGACTTGAGATGAAAATCAAACATGTTTGATATTTCCTGTCTTGGGAGGTGACAAACTTGCATGTGTGGTGAGGTTCCTGAGCTACGTGCTGAAGGCAGAAATTCCAGTGGCCAATCAAAACGTGTCCGCAACGTAGATCGCATCTGCCTTTAACGAGTAGAAGAAGAAGTAAGACAGATGGGTATGCAGGGAAAAAACTGCTGCTCCTTTAGTTGACGAGGCGTCGCCGCTGTTCTAAAGTTAGTTCCGTCAGTTTCATTCATTTTTCTTACTTGGCGACAGAAGGCGATCATCCTGGAATCATGTGAGTGGAAGGCGCGTTTTGATTGGTCAGGAAGCGCTGCACAAGGCTGGCTTTGTGCTGAGCAAACGGCCTCAAATGAGTTTTAGCTCAGCAGATAGCACAGTCCAATCCAGAAATCCAGAACTTCCCACCTGAAAACATTCAGAACATCATGAAGCATGGAAGCCCAACAGGAAGGTCCAGGACTCCTTTATCGGACCAGACGGGACAACATGCCTGGTCTCCTCAGGTCCTCAGTGGTCCTGGAGCACCTTCATGTTTCCTTCAGCTCAAATAAAATGTCTCAGTGTGTTTCTGGTTTTATTCCATCTCAGCCAGCCTGTCTGGACCTGGACCTGTAGGTCCCCCCGTTAATTTCCCATCCATGTGTCTTTGCAGAGCCTCCAGAGCTGATCCTGGACGCCGGAATGACCCGAGAGGTGAAGGCCATGGCCGGCACTCACATCACCCTGATGGCCGCCATCATAGGCGTCCCCTTCCCCACCGTCACCTGGAAGAAGAACGAAGCCGAAGTCCCCACCAGGGCTGACATCGAGACCAACCAGGCCGGCACCAAGCTGGAGATGAGGTTCTGTAACCGTAGCGACTGTGGAGACTACACCCTGACCGTGGAGAACCCGGCGGGATCCAAGACGGTCACCTGCACCGTGCTGGTTCTTGGTACGTTTGTTTCCCCTTGGTTAGATCCAGGAGCTAACGGAAGCCCTCTCAGTGATGTTCTCTGTGCTTCTGCAGACAAACCGGGTCCCATCCAGCACCTCCGGGTGTCCGACGTGAGGAGCGACTCCGCCTACCTGTCCTGGAAGGACCCAGAAGACAACGGCGGCGCCCGCATCAGCAACTTTGTGGTGGAGAAGAAGGACACGGCGTCCACCCAGTGGGTGCCTGTCTGCTCCACCTCCAAGAAGCGCAGCATGATGCTGAAGCACCTGATGGAGGGGACGTCCTACGTCTTCAGGGTCGCTGCCGAGAACCAGTTTGGCCGCAGCGAATACGTCGAGACGCCTAAGGCCATCAAAGCCATGAACCCGCTCTGTACGTAGCAGCGCCGCCGCTTACAGGGCTGCAAACATTTCTGTAAATTCACCCTAAATACCAACAGCTTGGTCCCTCTGCTCCTCTCTGCAGTCCCCCCCGGTCCTCCCAAAGACCTGCACCACGTCGACGTGGACAAGACCGAGGTGTGGTTGGTCTGGAACTGGCCCGATCGCACTGGAGGAAGTGACATCACGGGCTTCCTGGTGGAGTACCAGGAAGAGGGAGAGAGAGAGTGGGATGAATGGAAGACAGTGAGCATCCCGGAGAGTCATGTGACCGGTCTGGAGGAGGGGAAGACCTACCGCTTCAGAGTCAGGGCTGAGAATGCCATCGGCCTCAGCAGACCGGACACCACCGTACCCATCCTGTGCCAGGAGAAGCTCGGTAACGTTTCCTCCGGATGCCAGGCTCGGAATGAGAGATTTCCATTAATTAGCATTGGCTTCGGCATGAATCTCCTGGATTCATCCACATATAAACTAACTATTTAGTCTTTAATAGGGTGTAAAGGAAAATACAATATAACTTTATTTACATATTTTATATTTATCGATAAACAGTTCAAATTAATCATAAGATTAGAATACAGTACATCGATCTACATCAGTGTATTGATCACATGGTCAATATTGAATGATATGATGTTTAAAGTGCAAAAATCCAAACCAAATATTCATTTTATTTTAAAATGACTGTAGTTTGAGATCCCTGGCATGTCGTTTTTCCTTTATAAATAGTTGTCTTTGCATTAAAAAGAGATTATTTATTTTTATTTATTTATTTAAACACCCAAGCTGAGGAATGAAAATGTTCAATAATGGAAATATTATTTCATGTTAATCGTTGGAACCTATGTTGCAGAGAAATTGAAACAAGAATTTGAGATCTCAGCTAACATTGAATCCCTGAACGATTTAGTGTAATTTTGTGATCAAACTGTTGATTTATAGCTATGCTATATGGGAATTAACCAGAAACTTACTAAATTGGAGGTTTATTAACAAGGAATTTAAATCTAGCTGAGGGAAATATCCTGTAGTATCATCTGGGCTAAAACAAGCAGATTTAATGCGACCAACTGGAATATCTCTGCTACTCAGTCACATGCACACAACTTACTGCAGGGATGATGAGGCCTCGCCCCCCTACTGATCCGTATAAGAATTATTTAAACAAATTTACTGAAGTTTCTTTTTTAATTGTTTTATTTTGCCTGAATATCAACTGATGAGAAAAACAAGATCTTGAAAGTTGTTGAAATTATCCACATATTTCAATTATTTACCATAAATTTACATTAATAATTCCCATAAATTCTGTTAATTCCTTTGGAAAATTTCCACTCTGGAATATTCCCCAGTTTAACTTCAAAGGAAAGTTTCGCGAAGTTTGCGGACATTTTTGCAACCCTGGTGATTTACCCCCTCGTCTTTAAGCAGTCCCCAGTAAGGTGGAGAAAATCTGCCCTGTTTAGTGTGAATTTTGTGTCCAGATGGTGTGGGCTAACCTCCTCTTTCCGTTTGCCCACAGTCCCTCCAATTGTGGAGGTGGACGCCAAGCTCATTGAAGGCATCATCGTGAAGGCCGGCACCACCATAAGGCTGCCGGCAATAATGAGAGGAATCCCCGTGCCCGAGGCCAAATGGTCCATTGAAGGCGAGGAAATCACCAGTGAAGGCAACGTCAAGATTGACACAGATAATTTCTCTACCGTGCTCAGCATCAACGAGTGCACCAGGAACCACACCGGGACGTACCTGCTCACTGTGTCCAACCCGGCGGGGACGAAGACCGTCGCCCTGAGCGTCACAGTCCTGGATGTTCCCGCTGCTCCCATCGGACCCGTCAACATTCTGGAGGTCACTCCAGACTCCATGACCATCGAATGGCGCCCTCCCAAGGATGATGGCGGAAGTCCTGTCACCGGCTACATTGTGGAGAAAAGGGAGTCCAACAAGGAGACCTGGGGAGGTGTAAGCTCAGGTAGCCTTGCTACTGAGCTCAAGATCTCCCGCCTGCAGAGGGGGACAGAGTACGTGGTTCGCATCCGCGCTGAAAACAAGATGGGCATCGGTGCTCCGCTGGAGAGCAAGCCCACTGTTGCCGAGCACACCTTCATGCCGCCAAGTCCGCCCGGCAAGCCGCAGCCCTACGAGATCTCGGAGGATGCAGTTACCATCGGCTGGACGATGCCGCTGTCTGACGGTGGCAGCCAGATCAACGGATACCTCATCGAGCGCAGACACAAGGGTGGGAAGTGGATCCGTGTCAACAAGACACCTTGCAAGGACCTGCGCTATAGAGTCCTGGGTCTCTTTGAGGGAAGTGAATACGAGTTCAGAGTTTTTGCTGAGAATATCGCCGGCTATAGCGGCCCGTCTCCCATCTCTGACCTCTGCAAGCCCTGCAGACCCATTACTGTCCCGAGTGCCCCCATCAACCCCAAAGTTAAAGACTACAGCAAGACCACCGCTGACCTGGTCTGGATGAAACCTTCCAAAGACGGAGGAAGCCCCATCCTGGGCTACACCGTGGAGATGAAGAAGGCCGACACTGAAGAATGGAAAAAAGTCAATCTTGACGACTTCATCAAGCAGTGTGCCTACAGGGTAAAGGGCCTGGAAGAGGGCGTGACCTACACTTTCAGAGTCTTTGCCTCAAACATGATTGGAGACGGTGAAGCCAGGGAAGTCCCGGAGTCCATCACGGCTCAGGACATCCTCATCCCACCAGAGATTGAGATGGATGCCACCTGTCGCGAGCGGGTCACTGTACGAGTCGGCCACAACATCAACATCATGGGCTACATCAAGGCCCGTCCTGATGCGGACATCATCTGGTCCAAGGAGGAGACGGCCCTGGAGAGCAGCAAGCGGATCACCATGATCCAGAACTTCCCTGTTGTCCAGCTGAAGATCAAGGAAGCCACAAGAGCCGATCATGGCAAATACACCCTGAAGGCTTCAAATGAGGGCGGTGAGGCATCCTGCACCATCACAATCAACGTGCTGGACAGACCGAGCCACTGCCAGAACCTGCACACGACATACGTCACCAAGGACTCCTGCATGATCAACTGGGACGCCCCGGTGGACAACGGTGGATCTGAGATCACCAACTACATCGTGGAGTGTCGCGAACCTAGCATTAGGATGTGGTCCATGATCTCCTCCAACTGCACCAACCGTAAGATCAAAGCCAAGCTGATGGATGGCCACGAGTACCTGTTCAAGGTCTGTGCCGTGAACAAGATGGGACCAGGACCCACCGTGGAGACCAAGACCCCTCTGCTGGCCGTAGATCCCATCGAGAAGCCAGGCGAACCAGAGAACTTCAGAGCCACGGACATTGGTAAGAACCATGTCCATCTTAAGTGGAGGAAACCCGACTACGACGGCGGCAGCCCCAACATCTCCTACAACCTGGAGTACAAAACCAAAGACGCTGAAGAGTGGGTGAAGATAAACACCAAAGACACCTTCTTCTTAGCAGACAAGTTAATGGAGAACCACATGTATACCTTCAGGTAGGTAACAGCTTTCTGCTCAGTGCTTCCTGATTTCCTGAATTTTACCCAAACTAATCCCGATTATCATTTTCTTCCAAGGGTGCAGACTGTAAACGACGGTGGGGAGAGTGGCTGGGTCAAACTTGTTGATGTTTTGGTGAAGGAGGAGCTCCAGAAGCCCGTCATTGATCTGAAGGTGGCTGGAACTGTGGTTGTAAAGGCTGGAGAGTCCGTCAGGATGGAGGCTGCCCTGAGAGGAAAGCCCCCGCCGGAAGTCCTGTGGGTCAAAGACAAAGCTGTAGGAGACAACCCCAGAATGAGCTTTGAAACTGGTCCAGACTATTCCAAATTCCTTTTGACCAAGTCCAAACGTACAGACACTGGAAAGTACGTAGTCACTGCCACCAATGCAGCCGGCACCTTCACGGCGTACGCCAACGTCAACGTCCTGGACGTCCCCGGACCGGTGAGGAACCTGAGGATCACCGGCATCGGAGCTGACAAGTGCAGAGTGGTGTGGGACGGTCCAGAGGATGACGGCGGTTGTGAGGTGGACAGTTACATCCTGGAGAAATGTGAGACCAGGAGGATGGTCTGGTCCACGTATTCGGCCTCTGTGGTCACACCGTACTGCAATGTCACTCGCCTTGTGGAGAGCAACGAGTACATCTTCAGAGTGAGGGCAGAGAACAAGATGGGAACTGGACCTCCCATGGAGAGCAAGCCTGTAACCGTCAAAACGCAGTTCAACAAACCTGGACCTCCCGAGCCCCCCGAAATTACCAAAGTAAGAAAATCCCAGATATGATCATTTGTATGTTATCAGATTCAACGGACACTTCATTCCTATCCTTGTCTTTCAGGTGAGTAAAGACGAGATGACCGTGGTCTGGGCTCCTCCTGAGAACGATGGAGGAAAGTCCATCACCGGCTACATCTTGGAGAGGAAGGAGAAGAGGGCGGTGCGCTGGGTGCCGTGCAACAAGAGCCCCATTTCTGAGAGACGCATGAAGGTCACCAACCTGATTCCCAACCATGAGTACCAGTTCAGAGTGAAAGCTGAGAACGAGGTCGGCCTGGGAGAGCCCAGCAAACCCTGCAGACCCGTCGCAGCCAAAGATCCAATCGGTGAGTCTGGATCTTTTTCCTCAAGGCCAACTCATTTATCCATCGGCCCTTGGATGCTTGCTCAGTGCAACTTCAGCTTTTATCCCGTTAGCATTCAAACAAAAGTTAAATTCTTACATCTGAGCTGTAGCACACTTTTACTGGCTAGCCCCCGCCTCATATTGCAAATGTTTACCGGCTAGCCCCCGCTTCATATAGCAAATGTTTACCGGCTAGCCCCCGCTTCATATAGCAAATGTTTACCGGCTAGCCCCGCTTCATATAGCAAATGTTTGCCGGCTAGCCCCGCTTCATATAGCAAATGTTTACCGGCTAGCCCCGCTTCATATAGCAAATGTTTACCGGCTAGCCCCGCTTCATATAGCAAATGTTTACCGGCTA
>JAVQJG010030663.1:0-20403 GCA_036024015.1 Craterocephalus amniculus
AGAATTGTTTTCACCCCAGCTGTGCTGCAACATCTACTTCCAAATACTATTTTCTCAAATCAGTGCTTGACTTTGTCCCCATTAAGACCAGCCTGGTTTCCAGGTTGCTTCAACCCCCCAATGAGATAGACACGCTAAGACAGCCCCCATCTAACAAAACAACACCACTCTCAACATCAGCATGACACTTCCTCCGCTAGCAAATGAGATGAAAGCTTCAAACCATGAAAATAGTGATTCCAAAGGCTTCTGAAGCCCCGTTGACCCTGCTAGCACAGAATAAAGATGGGCCGTCTGCCTGCAACAAAGCCAAACACAAAAGGGAAAAACCTTCAAAGTGGGACTATGTCGGTGGAATAACACCTGTTTGTTGGAGGCTACCCACTGGGAAAAACAGGTGAATTTGAAGATAATAACACATCGCTCTCAGGTGCTACAGTATATATTTGCCTCTCTAATGCATCCAAATTGTGATACCTTTCATTAAAGCGTGTTAGACGCACCTTCACCTAGCTGAATGCTGTGTAGTGCTCTACATTTAGCACATTTAGGAAGTATACTTTCAGATTAAGTTACAAAACTGCTGTTTGTGTTAAAATTATAAAAGTGACCTTTGTGCATTTATAAGCACACAGATGACATTAAATACACTTACCAACAATTTTATTAGGTCTGCCTTGCCTTTCCCTGCAGATCTGCCTTAATTCTGGGTGGCATAGATTCAACGAGATGTTGGAAACATTCCTCAGAGATTTTGTTCCATATTGACATGATAACATCGTGCAGTTGCTGCAGATTTGCTGGCTACACATCCATGATGCGAATCTCCTGTCCCAACACATCCCAAAGGTGATCTATTGGATTGAGACAAAGGTGACTGTGGAGGCTGTTGGAGTACAGTGGTTATGTTCAAGAAACCATTTGGAGATGATCTGAGTTTTGTTATATTGTTCATTGTCGTGTTGGAAGGAGCCCTTAGAAAATGGGCATACTATGGTCATAAAGGAATGGACATGCATCAACGATATTTAGGTTGACTGTGGAATTTACACAATTCTCAGTTGATTCTAAATCGATCAAGTGTGCTTTGAAAATATCCCCCAGACATCATTACACTATTTGCAGCAGCCTGAACAGGTGACAGAGTAGTGTATCTATAAGATTTATTGCTAATAAGCATTGTCACAGCAAAGAAGTAATCCATAAAACCACACTTCACAACTATTACTCATGGGATGCAATGTTACTTTACATGCAAGGTTTGGCGTTACCCACCTGGAAACAGCTCAGAGTTCAGGTAGAATGCAAAGTGGATGCAAAATTACAATCATTGATACAGAGCACATGACTGAAAAAATCTGCCAAAGTTCAGTTTTTTTGATACATGTGCAATATTTTATACTTGGACTGGACTGGACAACACACACCAGCCACCTGTATAGGAAGACACAGGGCAGGATGTACTTCCTAAAGACTGCAGTCCTTTAACATCTGCAGCAAACTTCTGCAGAAGTTTTACCAGTCTTGGCACACATTGGTGTGTTGGGGGAGCAGCATATTCAAGAAGCACACTTCCAGACTGGATGAACTGATCAGGCAGGCCGGCTCTGTGATTGCCATGAAGCTGGACCCTCTGGTGATGGTGGCAGAGATGAGAACTTTGGAAAATCTGCTGGCAATTATGGACAATGCCAGCCACCCTCTGCACTCAGTCATCAACAATCAGATGAGCCTTTTCAGTGACAGACTGACCCTTCCTAAATGTAGAACCAACAGGCTCAAGTACTCTTTATTCCATTATGTCATCACACTCTACAACTCCTTATTTGGGGTCAGGAGGATGTAGAGTTCACGGGACAAAGGATAAGGGAGGGGTAGCCACCCAGACTTGAGCAACATATGCACACACATAAATGGACACTTTTTCCCCCCTGGTGCAATAATGCTATTCACATCTATAGCATAACTTTAACTTATACATCCATCCATTTTCTGAACTGCTTAATCCAAGTGGGTCGCGGGTGTGCTGGAGCCTATCCCAGCTATCAACGGGCGAGAGGCGGGGTACACCCTGGACAGGTCGCCAGTCTGTCGCAGGGCCGGCATGGAGAGACAGACAACCACTCACACACACACTCACTCCTAGGGAGACTTTAGAGTGCCCAATTAACCTCACATGCATGTCTTTGGACAGTGGGAGGAAGCCGGAGTACCCGGTGAGAACCCACGCATACACGGGGAGAACATGCAAACTCCACACAGGAAGGCCACGGTTTCAAACCCCTCCTCAGCCGGAATCAGACGCCCCCTCCGGCTCTTGACCAACTTGGGACTCGAACCCACGACCTTCTCACTGTGAGGCCGCAGTGCTAACCACAAAATGAATATGAATATGAAATTAACTACAGGAAAAGAATAAAGTAAGGAAATAATGGTGCACATGGCCAAAGCAGAAGTGGAAGAGGAAGAGAAAGCAAAGAGAGATTAAAAGAAGAAAGCAAGAAGGAACAGGAGGAAAAAAAGAAAAGAGGGTGTGGCTGATTTCGCAGAGCTCCAACACCTGTTAGAAAACCACCTGTCTGTTATTATGTTACCATGGGAACAGGTGTGGGGTTGCAAGATAGCCTCTTGCCTCACAACAAACGTGTCACAAAAAAAAGAAAGAAAGAAAAACACTTTGATGGGTCTCTCCGTTTAAACCAGTTTTTCAGACCTTTACTACTGAATCAACTCATTACCAACTCATATTTATCATTTAGACATAAAACCACGAAAACAAAATATAACAACACAGGACAAAACCTTATCATTTCATAATATTTGAAACCATCCACCACGCCTCTCCTTTTGCATCATCATTAAACTGTTCTTTTCTCCCACTGGCTGGCACCTCAGTGAATATGTCACCAAACATATTCACTTTAGCTTCTTTAACTGTCTATATTTAAGAAAGTGCAAATGGCAGCAGAGCATAAAGCTGACAGCAGTGAAAATGTGCAGAAATGGGTTGTTCGGAGGTAAACACCTGTTTGACCCTTTGGAAAACCGTGATCACAATTAAAACACGAACTGTGGAAAATCTCTTTCCATGTTTTACATAATTAACCTGTTGACATATTCAGGAAGCCATCAAACAGAAAAAGCAACCTCTCTTTTTGTAGAAGAGCTGAAAAAAATGATGTTTGGGGAGAAAAATGATAATACCAATTACCCCGTTTAAAAATAGCTGCTGATTAATTTTTCATGTATTCACCAACTGATTCATCTCCTGGTCTCTTATGTTCCTTTCAGTCCTGAAGAATCAGACATGCATCGATTTTTAAGTGCAAAAGATCTGACTATTTGACTAATCAATTATTTATTTGCAAACTTGCATTATATCTCTAAGACTTTAGCAGAAATGTAACAACAGCTGATGAAAAGCAGTCTTTTGTTTCTGTCAGACACTGACCATATTGTTATAATTGTGTGCCCCTAATATCTCCTGCAGGCTCACAGCAACCGTCTTTCACCTGTGCCTCGGTTAGTGAGCTGTCACTGTGTTTGGTTACCATGATGAGGATGGGTTTAGACACCACTGACATTATGAGGAAGAGGAGGGGCTCCAGACCTTCATATCCTGAACCACACACAAGCCACTTCTCCCCCTCCTGGATAATTAGCAAATTAATTATGTGGCTTGCAAACCTCCATTAAAGAGACAGGCGGATTTATTGCGTCTTCATGGTTTGTGTACCAGGGGTAGAACTATATCAGCTGATGGCGGGGTGCCTATCATATTTCATGAGTCAGACAGAGATTTATATCAGAAATCAGGTGGAATAACAATGTTCCTTCATGTTACCTTCATGTCTCCGATGACAGTCTGGAAAAGCCCCCCCAGCGCGCTGCACTCCCTCTCCATCACCGTCTCCATCTTCAGCTGTGTGAACGGAAATTGCAAACACTCTCACTCGAAGCTTGAGTAGTCCATAAATGAAATCGGAAGGAAACAAACAAATCGCAGAAAAGGTGGCGTTCGGCTGTTTTTGTGGGCGCTCAGATTTGCGCAGCAGGGTTCCCCCGGCTGTTGGAGAGCAGGACGCTGACAGAAGGCGCACCAGAGCCGGTTAGTTTCCTCCCAGAGCCGGTAAGTCCCATGTCCGCAGGTGGAGAAGAGGCATGTTGGAGCGGAAAGAAAAGTGACAGCAAATATCGGTACGACGCTGCCAGGGAAGCTCAACTTTCCACACCGAGCTGCGCCTCTGGCACCACTGAAGGGGGACCCGGAACGGGAGCGCGTGTGTGCAATCGAGAGCGCGCGTTAGCGTGGCCCCGCCTTCAAAAGGGGAACTGGGTTTTTTTTCTTAATGGAAAAAGAAGGATGCACCCTTATGGTACAGACAATTACAGAGGATAAGAAAAGTTCCTAAAAGACGGATCCACTATTTAAAAGGTTTTAATGAACTGTAAGAAAATTTAATGATAAAAATTGAGCCACACTGGCATCACAGATATTGGCATTTAGGCCACCAGTATGGTTAAGAGGATTATACCTTTCTTATTATTTAAAAGTTGACATTTTATATATTAAATGTGTTATTAAAGATCTTTAAAATGAAATTCCAAAACATAAATCTAATGCCCAAAGATCCCACACCTTCGCTGATCTGTCAGCAATGAGACCCCTGCTGGGTAAACACTGATGTTCAAAACTACAACGCCACCCAGAGAGTATTCAGCAGAACTACATCCAAAGGATTTTTAAAAAGGTTTTAAGGATGAGTGATGGGTAAGGCAACAGAAAGATTAATAAATATGCATGTATTTAGATGCATATTTGTAGCAATGAGCAAAAATATATTCAACAAAACCAAGAGCTGATCTCCTTAAATCTGCAGCGTTTAGTTCTAAGCGTTTTAACACCTTTGTACATCTTAAACACAAACTGCTGATCAGATATTTTCTCCCAGCTTCACAACACGTGGAAATAATATGAAAGCTGTAAAAGAAGAAAAATGGTTTCACTTTAGGGACAGTAAAGAGTGACTTATATAAGTCACACTGCATAGGCTATTTATGAAGGGTGAATCCACAATAAAAATAAAAAAAAGCATAAATTCTTAAAATGTGTCGTAAGTTCAATGATATTGGAATATATGTCTATATACTGTATATCAAATATATCATTACTTAATATCAGCAATTGATACAGAATCCAGATAGTTTTAACAATTTATTAAATTCACAATTCATGTGATGAATTTTTATGTTATTTAAGTTCAAGTTATTTTACTATTTAATTGTTTCCTGAGCTTCCACTCTTTGTTTTGCCAGCCCCAACAGACAAATGATCCCTGCAAAGCCCGTTGAACTATAGGAAACATTAGGCGACTGTATTTAGATATTTTGAAATCTATAGATAGTACTTCCTTTGAGATCAGAGTAATTAAAGCCTTGATTCCTACTATAAGTGTTAACTTGGATTTAAAAAGTGTCTACTTCTTTTAATCTCTAGTTTCCACTTGTTCACAACAGAATAGCTAAAAGCTTCTCAATATTTAGTGTGGACTGATTGACCTGAGCCTACGAGCTCTGGTAGCTTGTTATTCTCTGAAGATATCACGGATGTATTCTGGACCAAAACTATTCTGGGATTTGAATACTATGTCTAGCAGTTAACTAGTAGTGGTCCCCATGCTGTAGTTAATCATTTGTTACACTGTTTCTATTTGCGACTACATGAAGCTCATTGAATTGGTTTTATGTGTGAAATGTGCTATAAATTTACCTTGAATATAATTTCACACTTAATTCATAATTCAATCATTGTTGCACTTTTCTCCTACCATAAATATTAATTCAATTAACTTATGTAATGATTTCAGTTAAAGTAGTTTCTAAAAGAAAACCTCTTTATTTTAACCAAAGATAATTCTTCTTTATTATTAAAAAAATTACACATATACATATGAGAACTTGCTTTCAAGTTTTGGTTTTGTATGAGATGGGATTTCTGGTGACTGTGATAGGCAGAATGAGGGTTCATGAGAGGATGTGTGTGTGAGCAACCAGGACTTTCTGCCAGTCATTTCAAAATGAGAGCCGGCCTTTCACACAGGAAATGGCGTTCCCCACGACACGTGATGTCATCCCACGAGTTCAGCCAGTCTTCACTTTCTAATTTCCTTGGTGGCACGATAGCAACGCAGTCCTGTCCTGCCCCGTCAGTGTCCCAGGAAGCGATCGCATTGTTTGGCTCATTTTTCTTCCAGTAGATGACGCCCGGCATGACTCTGCCCCCATCGATCCAGAGGAAAACCGTCTCTTTCACCATGTCCTGCAGCCCAATCCATGCTGAGTGGAAATATTCTTTGGGGTTGTTCTTTACATACTGAAAAGTCATATTCGTCAAAAATCCTTGGTCCGCCGCATTCCGGACAACAGCCAAGTCCCCATCCATGCTGCGACAGTACCTGCGAGCGTCTTCCCAGTTTTTGGTGTCTCGGCGTAGGATGTAGCAGCGCGAGGCGTGCTCCGTCCAACCCGGCAGGCAGCGCTCGCACTGCAGCGTGTCCTCGTTGCACAGGTTCCATATGAAAGACAGATGGTTGGAGTGCAAGAGTGAACGCTGCTGTTTGTTTTCCGCCTGCAGCGCTGCAGAAGCGATGGTCATTTGGTGCAGGGATCTGTTCAAAAGCGCGATCAGCTTCCGGTTGTCCTCTTCCACCAGCCTGCAGCCCTCCACCGCCGCATTTAGGAGCTCGTTCTCCTCTTGCAAGCTTGTTTTCTCTTGCAACGTCCTGTTCACGCGCTCTCTAAGCAGGAGCTTTTCACTGGTCAACAGGGCGACATCGTTCAGTGTGGCGTTCAGGACGAGGTCAAATAGGTAGTTCTCATCTAGGACTCTGGTTAGGTTTTCTTGGCTGGAGTTTAAAAGTTGCTTTAGCTGTTCATTGTTGCTTCTTGCAGACAACATTTCCTTTGTGATTTGATTTAAATCAGTTTTGAGGTTTTGGTTTTCCATCACCATAAGAAGCAATGTAGTGAGGAGGCCAATTGCGACAGAGAAAAGAAAACATAATAGACTTATTGCGATTATAATCCGTTTTTGCGCTCTCTTCTTGCAGGCAGTCTCCTGTCTTTCTGTTGCACCTTGACTCGTTGCGCTAAGGTCTAAGCTAAGAACACAAAAACAAAAAGGGAAATAAAAGAGGGAGTGAATCAGACAGGAGTTACACTGTCATTCAACCATTCTAAGTAACTTATTTTCAATTTTATTTAACTGTTAATGTTTTCTTTCGATTCCCATCATGAGACTCAGTAACAAATAAGAATCTCCTCTAAATATTTTATGTGAAAATGGTTGAAAAGATTTTTTTTTAAAACAAAAAAACAGGAGCAAATCAATCACATTCTTTGTAGGAGCTGACTGCACCAGGTAAAAACGACTTAATATGAAACATATTAAACTTTGCCATTTCTTATGAAACAAAAAAATAAGCCAGCATACAGAAACAGAGTGTGATAAATTAAATTATCAAATTGTCTTCTATATAAATTCAGGAGGGGAGTGGCTGTCATGTGTGACTTCTAAAATGCACTTCACTGATCATCAGCAACTGTGGGTGCATGTGTAAAGGCAGACGCTTTGGCAGAGTGACGGATTGAGCACTGTTGACAGTCTGAAACGTGTGAAACCAGAGCCACCTGGTGGTTGGTGGCTGCCTCTCTTTAAGGTTGGCAATGAGGGGAACCTCATATTGAACTTTCTAAGCAATTTGTTTTTTAATATCAAAGTCTTTTAGTAATATTGCATATAGACTTAATGTTGAGATTACTGTGTGGCCACTCAAGATTTTAAGTGCAGTGTGTGTGGGAGCCAAACAGGTGATTTGCACAGTTAATTTTAGGGCTTCTAATTGTGATTTTATCATTGTTTTATAATAGTTTGTTGTTTTGTTTGCTGTAATTAGTCCGCCCGGCTTTGGATGGCCTATGGAATGAGTTCTCATTCTCTTCCTTTCTATTTTTGTTTGTTTCTTTGTTTGTCTTCCCCATCAAACTTACCATCTGTCATCTTTCCCTTAAAACCCAGACTTCCTGAAACTCGACTTTTGAAGCTGATGTGTCTTCATGACTGAGATTTTCAGATTATGTACTCTGTGTGCTGTTATGTGTCACCTCTGGGAATGTTATTGTGTATTTTTGTTACTCCTGGGACAGTATGTGCTGGCCTGGGCTGAGCTTGTAAAGTTTGTAAAGTTAAGTTTTACAAACTTCTTTTACTGAGCTTTGTTCAATATTAAAGGAGCTATTACCTGATACCTGAGTAATTTAGGAGTTTCAGCTAAATGAATCAAACAATGTCTGGAACCATAAGACCCTATCCCTACATATGGCAGTGTCTTACTTCATATAAAACCAAGCAACTTTCTAGTCCCTACTGATCTGCAGAACTAATCACGATTTCCCATAAAACAATTTGAGTGGAAAGCAAACAGATTATTTCAGTTTTTTTACAGTCTGTCATCTTTCTCACCCAGTTTCTGTTCTCTCTCCTTTTCTTCCGTTCTCTCCTTGTCGCTCCTCATTTGTGCTTAATCAAAAGTAGAAAAAAAGAAGAAAAGAAGGACACAGAAATTACATTATACACAATTAATCCATGTCAATATTTCTCCAATTCAGTGATAGTTTACTCTAACTATAGAAGCCTCCTCTGAAGATTTACATTTTCTCATTTTAAGTGGTAATAAGACAATGTCTAGCTGGTCTGTAAAGAATTTAAAATTGCCACTACCTGAATACTTATAACTCCTGGATAAATCACATTCATATTCACATATACGTATGCATTTTAGTAATGTTTTTGTTGTTGTTTTGGAATGTGCACAAAAGAAATAACATTTAAAATACCCAGTTTTGCATCAGAAAGAGTAGCAGAGCATGCCTGAGACTTTATAACATGTCTACAAAATAACTTCCTAAACTACTAGTCTACATAAATAATATCGAAATGTAAAAAGCACACATTGTAGTAAACAGACACTGATCTACCGCTAGCGTGGCTGTGATAGTCTATTTGAGGTTTATTCATTTAATTTGGTCTGTTTTTTGTCTGTCTAAACATGTCATGTAGCTATGTCTATACATGTCCTTCAAATATCTTCATTAGTTCAAAGTTTTTCTTGCTGATGGAGATGAATCAGATGCAGCATTACGATTAGCACAAACAGCGCGTTCTTACAGTGAGATCTTGCTAGTAGCTACTTCACCCGGTTCAAACGTGTCCTGCTTTGTATACTAGTCCGTGTTTTATGAACCGGCAGGCTACATTAAACATTTTTTTTTTTCCATTTAGACTTGTTTTGATCCGTTTTAATACACCCATGTAAACCAGCTGAGTAGGTCTTTACCAGAGAGTCAATTGGATGTCTTCTGCACCAGCCGCGTCCCAATTTTCCAGGAAACCATCAGGTTTTCCGGGACATGCCGTCATTTTCTAGCGCCAATCCTTGCGCGTCTTTTTCGACCACAAACTTGCTGCTAGACGTGGTTAAAGTACAGCCAAGCATTTCAGATGTCTCGGTAGTTTTCCCTCGCTTGAAAAAAAAAGATAAAAATGAACACTGACCGTTTCTGACCCAGTTGCCATGCCAACGAAACACCCCCGAAACTGCGACGTCTGGCGAAATGTGTCAGCAGACACAATGAATAAAATAAAGGCAATATGGTCTCAGTATAAAAGAACCCGTTGATGCCGATTACAAAACAAATGACTGAATGAAAAAGGAGTTAAATATATTTGAATAATTTCCTTCGTTTAATCACTCGGTTCCTGTAGGCTGTCGTAAATGCAGCATGGCGACTGAGAATGAAGTTATTAGTAGTTGTATAATGCTTTTAACAAAGTTTTGAGTCGTCAATTCTTTATCTTTCCTTTCCAGGAAGCGGATTTCGAGTACAGTTGTCTTTTTTTCCTTCCAAGCGCTCACCATTATGGCTCTGGCCATGACGTCCTGGAAGAAACTAGTTTTTGTCCTGTGTGCACAGACGTGGACACTGCCATCTAGTGGTGTAAAAGAATAAATTGTAAAAGAATAAATTTGATAAATTCTTCAAATCAGGTCGTGGCAGAACAGTCCAACACATTCTAATCAAGTTTCCATAAAGGAAAGACATATGTTGAAAGTAAAGTTATAGAATTGTGGTTCTTGTAGTATGAGCTTCAACAACACAAACACCAGAAACACAAGAAATGTTTATTTCAGTTTCATTTTCATGTTTCTTAATGCTTGCTCTGCAGAACAGAGACAGTGCAAATGTTTTGTGTAAAATACTTTGAATTGTCCAGCACATGAAATCTGCGATACAAATAAATTTGTATTGTTTTTTATTTTTATTTTATTTTTTGGTGTAATTGTAATTTGGAGAAATTATGGAAAATAAAGAAATGTTCACTGGTACAGACAGCACAATAAAGGCTAAGGTTATAGTGAAAGTCAAAAACAAAATGTCCTCATTCAGATAAATTTGTGTCATTGCTGATGCAACAGACTAAACTATGTTTGTGATTATCCATTGAAGTTAAATATTGTGATATTTAAGTAGTCCCATTATTTGATCACAAAATGGAATAAGAATGAGGGGTTTTGCAGGAGAGCTATTAACAAGGAGAGTGGAAAGGGTTTCTAAAGATGGGTTTCTCTGTCATGCAGTGTCTGGGCATCATTATTTTCAACAGAAAGAGGCCTGAAATCGATTTTTCACAGAGCACTGTGAATTTTCATAACATGATGAAAGTTCGGTCAACTCAGCTATTTTATTCTAATTTTAAAGTATATCCCTCTTATTTCTGCTTAAACCCATTATAATAGAAATACAAAAAATACAATACCTTCGTACAAACAGGAAGATACACACTGGAAAACTTTGTAAAGAGAATAACAATTACATGAAGTTTTGGGATATTTCTGATAGAATTGTGACCTTTCAGAAGCTGCCAGTTGTGAAGCTACAAGTTTCAGATGAATATTTAAGTTTTTGCTTTTTTTCTGCATTTGAATAAGATTACCTCAAACCGATTGACGCAAATTTCTCACTCGATTACTCAGCGCATCTATGTAGAAACCCAACAAGCAACTGAAAGGATGGAGACTATAAAAGGCAAAAAAAAATCTAATAGATTATAAAAACAAAAAATTCAAATAGTAACAAAGGTGCACACAAAATTAAGAATTATCACATGAAGGAATGAAAACAGGAAAACCGACCAGTGATATAAAAGAAATATAATTCTACAAAATTAAAAGTCAAAAGATTACCATGCTGTGTTCTGAGAGAACATTTAGTGGTTTGTCCTGCTCAAATCCTGTCAGGTTTGCACCTACAATATCCAAGATCATAAATAAATCTGAGTAAAATTTATGGAACAGCCCTATCACACGTTTGGCTTCATTTCCGTAAGAAGTAACAACCAGTTACGTCCAACTCCAGACTTCCCAATGACAGCGAGATGGGAAGCCAGATGTTTGGCGCTAAACTGACATTGAGGGCTATGCATTTATATGCATGGCCAACCAGTTTGGAGAAAGATCAGGGATCAGATGGTAAAGCTGGCAGAGTTTCAGAGTTGTCATTCTAACCACAGAGACTCGCAGCTTAATGACAGGGAGCATGAGCCCACTTGCCCAAAAAACAGGATTATGTGTAATTATTCTCCCCAATGAAGAGAACGCTGAACTAATAACAGCTATCAGAAGGAAGGGGGGAATAATAGGCAGACAGAAGAGAGTGAGACTAGAAGCAAAATCTAACAAAGTCCATAACGGTGTTCTCAATACTGCATTAAGTCCTAAAATATATACAGTTAGCCTAAATGATAAAAAGCAGAGAGCAGCATCAAGGTAACAGGATGCTACTCTGCAACCATTTAAATTCAATTGTCTGAATTTAAACTAAGGTGATGGGACTGGGGAACCCAAAATGGTAAGTTTGTGGGAATAAAAATTAACCTTGCCACCTCAGTGTTTATATTCAAGCAATTACACCTGATTTGTTGATCGTGTTATTCTGCAGCGAGTCTCTATCCCCCCTAAAATTTTTCCACAGTGGAAGTTTGCATCATTGGAAACTGATCAAAGCTGGGTAAGGATTTCCAGACAATATTCCCTGAATTTTACAGGATTAAGTTAATTAACCTGCTCTACATAGGAAATTTGGCCATCCCAAACCTTTGTCAAAGAATTTTTTTTGGATACACCTGTGGGCATGGTTCTCTCAAATGTAAGTCGCTTTGGATAGAAGCGTCTGCTAAATGACAGTAGTAAAATATTTAATATGGATCTTACTTTTATCCTGTTCAAAACCATTTCCATTTGGATTTCTGTTCTAAATCCAGATGAGGATTGAAGAAAGGGAATATTCCAGAATGAAGCATTACAGATGAGTTCACCAAGACATTTTGAGAACACATGGATTTGCTATTTTTTTTAAAAACAGTAATCAACCCATTATTCAGAACTTCCCTAATGTAAAATGACAAAGTAGACAACACTGCAGTGGCACCAGGATCCTGCAGCTGTGCTTTAAGGAAATTTGTCTGGCTTTGGTTTGCTGCAGTTTAGCAAATTATATTCCTCTGCTAGACAATTCTGGACTTCAGCTCCCTCAGTTTCTCTTGTAGGAAGGATCCACCTTCCTCGGATGGAAAGTTTCCTTCTCTGGCATTTGTGAGAATGTCAGATTAGCAAGACAAAATGAATGGTGAGGAATCTTCCCAAAACCAATCACTTGGCTGTACAATGTTAAGAAATGCGTTCTCTGCAAATGCAGATTTAAACAAATGTTGCATTACACATTTGAAGTCAATTTGCTCCTGGAAACAAACCAATCCTACCTGGAAATGTAGACCACTACTGTATATGAAGGTTTGATCCAGTTTAAGTGTTAGGTTGGACCACATGAGCTAATCAGATTCCTGTAATTCAAAAGGCTTTATCAAACCAAGATTTATATATACATTTTTAAACAACCAGCCCCTGGACACCGTATTTGATATCAAGTTCTCCATCTGAAGAGCTGTACACTGCCAGTTAAATGTTGGTTTAAGTCAGTCTGGAAATGGTCAATTGGGAGCTCATAGAAGTCAAATCACACTCAATGCAATTCCAATTAGTTTATTAAAATTTCAGAGATGGCCAGCAACAGAAGTGGTCAAGAACCTGAAAAGAGAGTTTAGGTTACTAATGCATAAAATACTCAAGTGGATAAGACTAAGACCTTGCCTCATTCATTTTAGAGATAAAGATTCGAGCCACTTACAGTTAATTCGCTGACTGATGATTCCTGTTGTACATGGACCTCAGTTGCGGCCGCTGCCCTTCGTACTTGTAGAGTGATGCAACAGGAACCGGTTTAGGATTCTTCACCTCCACATCCGTCTGTCTGCTTGATGCAGGAGCGTTATCCCGTAGCCCGGCTCTCAGCTGTTGCAGGCAGGCTCCCTCACAGCGAGTGCGCTTCTGGTACGGCTTTGGTGTTGGAAACACCTCAGTTGTACGATGTGCAACACTGAGCCTGTGCTTCTCACCACTGAATGGTTTGGGGAGATCCCACATACCAGCAGCACTCTGGAGGATGTGACCAGAGGCAGACTGCTGTGGTGGTTTGGCTGGTGAGCTTGGCTGCCTCTGCACTTGGCTAGTCAGGCGGGTAGACTGTGGCCTAATGCTGTAATATTGAGGAACGACTGGTCTAGAACCAGACGTTTGTTTTTTTGAGTAGTAGGAAACTGGTCTAGCAGCAGCATCATCCCACTTGATACTGGGATCAGTAGCTGGATCTTCCGGGGATGGCTTAGAAGAATGCACCTCCGATACATGGCTCAAGATCTTATCTGACCTCGCCCCATCTACACCGTGCTGCGAGGGAATATTCCACATACCAGCTTTGCTCTGGAAAACAGGCGCTGAAGGTCCCAAGTGCTGCCGGGGTGGTTTGACAGTGTCACGGATCTCAATTGCACCACTTGAGACGATGCCAGACCCAAATTTGTTCCGTTCAGCCGAGGCTTGGCTGTGGTGGACATTTGGTGAGGTTTGTCTGAACGTTGACACAGCTGAAGCAGGCCTGTAATTAGAAACACTTCCTTGGCGACTGTAACCATCTACTTGCCTAGCATAAGCACCACTGGGACCTTGGGAAGGTCGAGAGCTTTCAGATGGAACACTTGGTTTGCTGTAGCTCTCATAACTGGAAGCTGGTTTGTGGCTGCGAGGAGAAGCCCTTTCCATGTATGGCTGAACACCTCTACTGCCACCGTATCTGTAGACATTTGCTGGAGAAGAAAAATATAAAAAAAAATAAAAATAGGCAAGTTGATTTTAAGGAATGAAGAGGAAAAAAAATACCAAAATTATATTCTTACCCACTGCATAGTGTCCAAAGACCACAAACAGCAAGAGCACCCTGGATATAAAACATGTAAATTTAAAAACCACAACATGTCAATGGTCTTACTAGAACAATAAAAAGAAAAACATAATACCTCACTGAAACCCCAGAATCCATTCCTGAAACCAAACAACCTAAGGAATAATTGTTGCTGTTAACAAACCAAAGAAAGCAAGTTACAAACTGATACCTGCTGCAGCCACACTGGTTCCTTTTAAAGCCCTCACTGATGGAGCGAAGGGCAAACTGCAATTACAATCAGCTTGCACTGATCACCACAGCCCTCTTTGGCAATCTGAGCAGCTGTTTCCACTTCAGCTAATCAGCAACTTTTCACTGAAAACAACAGAATTTGCTTCTCTTTTGGCCCACTTGGAGGGTCAATCATCCATCTGATGTTTTTCCTTGCTTTAGAAAGAGCTATATATGGTATTATTAACACATCTTAACAAGCCTAATAATAACCAGCCATCCGTAATATACAAAGATAAAATTATTTTAGTAAAGTTCTTTTCAGGTTATTATTTATCTCAACTGACTGTAGTCCTAAACTTCAACAATCTACTTCTAAATCACTCCGAACCAGAGTATTTTATCTAATTAAAGTAAGTATGGGTTTGTTTCTTGCTCTGGAAAACTGACACAAATACGTTTTTAAAGCCAGTATAATAGACACTGCAAAATTAATCATATACTTAAGCACATGATCAACTGGTGCTGACATTATGGATTTGTTTTTCTCCTGATGAAGTCAAAATGAAATAATGGAAAGAAAAGCACAAGAGCAGTAAAAATGAAATAAGAATTATCTCTCATTGTGTTGGAAAGTTGCCCTTTAGAGATGTGTTTGGTCATGATGGTGTTCCATTTAGTAAATGTTAATTTAAAGGTGCGTACAGCATGTAACAAAATCAAATATCAATGAAAGAAACACGTAATATAAACAATCTTGGTATCTCATAACTCTAATAAAAAGGCATTTATTTTCCCTTGTATGCCATTTATATGTACATATATGCACATACATGGCAGCTGTATTTGTATCGCCGTTTTTACTATGGTGTCTTTGAATGGACAAACAATAATGAGACCTGAAAACTTTTAAACTGTAGTATGAACTTTTTTGATAGGTGCAAGAGCACTATTTGGGAAAAACAAGGCTTTAAAATACACATAGAAGAAGACTGCAGCCTAAATATATGCACAGTTTTGAAGTAGTTACCTGTGGTCCAGTAAGGTGTTGGCACTTAAATTAATTTTTATGTTGCTGCAGCTAAGCTCAATTATTAAGCTTAGCCTACAACCATGGCCATGAGCATTAGTTAAGAAAAATAGCGCTTCCTGAACCTGGCAAAAACTCTTCCAGTTGGATTCTGTCCTCAATTGAAGTCTGTTTAGAATAAATAAAATCATGTTTGCTTATAAAGTCACATACAAATATTGCAAACAGGCAGTTTCTTTTTTCTCTGATATGTTTGATTCATTACTTTATTCAACTGACAATGTGGGGAAAATATGGGAATAATACAAGAAGAGCAGATTAAAAACATTCAGCCTGATGGTTGAAGTAACATGCAGAGATATGTAAGAAAAAGTGAAATGATGGTACATCATGTAGATGATTGATATGTTACATAGAAACATGTGCGAGAAGAAACTAATCCTGCCGTCTCACACTAGTGTCTATCTGGGTTTTCTTTAGTTTTTAGTCTGATGGCTTATGGCTCATAAGATCTGCAAACCACAGTCACACTTAGATTTCCCAATTATCCAAACTGTGTGAGTGGTTAGTGTCTAGATGAAAGCACTGAATCTCGCATAGTAAGTTTTCAAAGGAGAAAGCTTAGTTGATAAAGCTTTGATAAAAGTTATTAGAATAATTCATTTAATAATTTGTCAAATATTCCATTCAAACATAATTTAGGGTTGTATTTTACCACATTACAAAGATGCAGTGGTCAATACAGTGATGAGAAACACAGTTAGGTTCACACACATGTTAACATTTACATAAGACTTCTAATACAAAGTATTGTGTATTACATGTACACTTATATAGCATTTTTGTAATTTCAACAAAGAGAAATAACCAAAGCAGATTTTATATCCGAGATGGGTTGAAAGCCAGGTTTTCTGGGAAGAAAAAGCCATTGACACAGAGAAAGAGAGAGGAAAAATAAAAGCCATTTGTGGGGTTGCTGTTGTCTGTTAGCTGAGTTTGAGGCCAAGGCAGAGAGCCAGCTCGTTCTTCTGGATCTTTCCATCTCTGTTGATGTCACAGTGGCCCATCAGGGCGTTCCTGAACTTGTCCAGCTCTGTTCCACTGATACTGGGCTGTAGTAGGGTGTGGGATTTAAGATAAGAAAATAGAGGTCATATTAATTCTTTGTAGTTGGAAATGTCCAGAACCAGTTTGATCTTTTCCCTGTTTATGAATCATCCATCTCTTCTTCCATTTATTCATTTGTTATTTACATGCACAAAGTTGCAGGGAGCTGGAGCCTATTCCAGCTGACACTGTCAGAGGGCCTTTTCATTCGAATTCATTCAGTCTGGAACCACCAATTTATTTAAATTTATGCCTGAGTAAATAGTGAAAAAAGTTAATTCTTTTCCCTAAAGTCAAAGTTATAATTATAACTGATGAGTTTACCTGACAGAAAATCTAACTTTAATAAAGCATATACACATGCGTATCATCAGCATATTGTTGAAGCAGTTTTATAAAGAGCATACAGGATCTGTGCATAGCAGAGTGGTTTGAACTACTCCGTTTTGTCTTTTTCTTTTTGCTAAATGCTAATGTTGACTCAATGATAAATCTTGTGGTTCAAAGGAAAACGTTTGGAGGGAACAGTTTAAAATTAAAGAAGAATGGTAGCTAGAGTTGAACTAACTATGAAATTAAATGGGGATTCCTATTTATAAGATTGTAACAACCTGCTGCCGTTAATTTTTGCCTAGTCTGCATTAACCTATGTCAGCAAAGTATCATGCTTGATTGCCAGTGTATTGTGTAGATGAGTTAATTAATTCTTCTAACTTAAAAAAAATATCTATTTTTTTATATGATCAATGTGTATTTTATTGTGAGCTTGATAATCCTCTTTTGATAAGGACAACATTGAACAACAATTATCATTCAGCAACATTAACATGTTGAGGACATAAAATTAGACATACATGCCATGTGATCTAGGATCTGACTTTTTAAACAGTGACATACTCATTCAGTCATACTCTAACATCATCATATATGATAGGGCGGCAAGTATGTATCAGTATAGGTGCCGTGTGAATAGGACTTGTAGTGTGAAAGCTTTTTGAGTGGTCACATGACCAGAAAAGCGCTGTACAAGTACTGTACAGTCCATTTACCGTAAAATTTTCCATTACCTTTACCAGCTCCATCATATCCTTGACAAATCCATCCACCTCAGGGCCTTCCAAGGCTCCGGTCTTACTCTACAGACACACACGGACACATTTTGAGACTTTTTTTCATGACCATTAAAGTATATTCTCAATATGCAAATATGACCAAGTTTACAGTACATTTGGCAGTACATGAAATTATCATATAATGTAATCAAATGTGATACAAATAATCTAACTCACAGTATCTTCTGTAATCAGAATTGAAAAGAAAAAAAATCAGTCCTATTTAGTTATTCGTCACAAGGAGAAGATAAAAGAGATTGGAACAAAACAAAAATCATGAAAACACAGAAATCTGGACTCACAACATCATAATGAGCAAATATCTTCTCAAAGTCTCTCTTCCTGTCCTCCAGACTGCAAGCCTGAGAGCAGAATGAGATGAAACCTTAAAACATTTATGTGAAAACAAGCTAAATTTAAAAGAATAAAATCTGCTTCAAGTAAAATATTTCTTAATGACTTTCTTTGAAGGCAAGCAATGAAACATTGTAAAAAACATTATTTTCTTTAACTTACATCCATCTTAAATTTCAGTAAGAAGTTTTCTTTCATGGACAAAATTCTGCAGGAATGATGGAAAACAAAGATCTCTAATCAGTTTGTGCACATCAGATTTAGTCAGTGGTTCTTTGCTGTTTGTACATTAGCAACAATTTCTACTAGTATAGTATATTTTGATTGTTTATTAACTATATTGTTGATAAAAATGTCCTAAAACATACAAGATACGACCCCAAGGCATTGCAGAAATTGCAGCATAAAACTTCAAATAAATATACGAAAGCTAAAAAAAAAAGCTAAAATGTGTACTGTATTAAAGTAAACAGAATTAAAGTGATGAAAACATTCAGTCTTGAGTTTTACAAATCAAGTGTCAAAAGTTTTCTATCTTATGATACTACATCTACATTGTAAGTCTTCAGAAGTTTGTATTAAAAGGGAAAATAATTTGCAGATGTGATTTATTACCACATTATATGTTAGTTTGCATATTATTTATTTATTATTGCAGTGTGAAAGGAATCAACCAGGTTCTTTATAGGGTTTTATTTAATCATTAAATCGATAAATCGAATACATTTGAAGTATTGACCATAACATGAATCTCCTGGTCTTAAAAACTCAATAAAAAGGAAAAAAGTAGATGTTTAAGGAATAAAGGCGGGCTGCACGGTGGTGTAGTGGTTAGCACTGCGGCCTCACAGTGAGAAGGCCGCCGGTTCGATTTGAAACTGTGGCCTTCCTGTGTGGAGTTTGCATGTTCTCCCCGTGTATGTGTGGGTTCTCACCGGGTACTCCGGGTACTCCGGCTTCCTCCCACTGTCCAAAGACATGCATGTGAGGTTAATTGGGCACTCTAAATTCTCCCTAGGAGTGAGTAGACTGGCAACCTGTCCAGGGTGTACCCTGGGACCCTGGGATAGGCTCCAGCACACCCGCGACCCAATTGGATTAAGCGGTTCAGAAAATGGATGGATGGGTATAAAGGGTTAAATTACAAGCCCAGACCTGACTGAAGAATTACATTTATTGTCTACTTTTGTAAACAAGCGTCAAATTGATTTGGTTTTGTGTTGTTTGCTTTCTTTATGTGTTTTTCTGTAATTGGAATGATTATTTAATGTGATGTATGATTTTTTTTTTCTTTTTGCTACTCTTGTGGACCAACTGATACTATCTACTGTACTGCTTTATAGCACTGATGTGTCAGACACCAGTGTCTACGCATGTAGAAGATCAACAACAATGAACTTCCTTATTACAGTTTAATTATTAGTCAACATGACTTATGCCAACACATATGATGTAAAACACAATTTTGGCCAATTTTAAATCAAACCTGTAAGATAAGTAATGTAAACTGGATATGCCTGTATCCTTGCTTAGCCCCCACTTTCCTTTCTCCTCTAGGAACATTCTGGGAATCCCCCCTCTTAATCCCAGTACCTGACAGTACCTGGCTAGATCGTTTAAATCAAGTCGGCCATCTTTGTTTTTGTCAAACATCTTCATCTGCAGAGGAAAAAAATCAGTGAGGACAGCAGTACAAGTGATAATCATCCATTAGCACCACAGTTTCACACAGCTACAAGGTACCATGGTGTCGGTGTACTCTTCCAGTTTTTCAGGTGTGATGGACTTCCTGTGTTGGAGGAACAGATCCTGCAGGAAACCCTAACAGAAGATACAACAAAGATACTTCAAACATGCTGGATGAACTCAGAGTTGGATCTTTATTATTTGTTCTACAAACAGCATAATCACAAACAATCTATATTTAGTGTGACTTTCATTTGAATATAATATTTAACAGTACTGAATCATTATTTAAATAAAAAGAATCTTTCATTGGCAACATGCGTTGGAAAAACAAACTGAGGCAAACCTTGAGCTCATTGGCTGAGATGTAGCCGCTGCTGTCTGCATCATAGTTTCTCCAGATCTGCCAGAACCAAAGGGAATGGAAGAAAACATCATTGATACATCATATATATATATGCATATATATATTATATATATATATATATA